>VZTL01002604.1:22957-34939 GCA_013400535.1 Scopus umbretta | reverse complement strand
AAAAAAAAAAAAAAAAAAAAAATTTGCTCCTGGAATAAAACTGAGGCTGAAATTACGGCGGTTTGTAATCCCTGAAGGATGCAGAAAAATGAGGAAAAAACCCTGGCGGAAAGGGATAAAAGAGCAGGGGGGTGGGGGGAGGAAAGAAAGAAATTAAGGAAGAAACGCCGCTGCGAAAGGATCCCTGATTTCGGAAAGATTCGCCCCGGTTTCGCTCGCCTTTGCTGCCGCGGCGCCGCGGGGGCTTGGGGGGGGTTGAGGTATTTGCCTTGGTTTGGGGGGCGCGGGGGAACTGCTGCCCCGGCGCTGACGGGAAGCCGAAGGGGAAGAAAGTAGCACCAATAAAACCCCAAAAAAATGGAAAAAAAGGGAAAAACGGGGAAAAGAAAGAAGACGGGCAGAAGCGGGATGCCCGGCTGAGCCTTCGCCGCAGGGGAGACACCGGTGATTTGGGGAGAGGAATGAGCCCGACGGAGCTGGGGGGAAGCGGTGCCGAGCGCGATGCTGAGCGCCGGTGGTCACGGGGCCTGGGCGCCGCGGTGCGGTACGGTGCCGGGAGGGCGGCCCTGCAGCGGGGGCACGCGGCGGGCACCAGCACCGGGCTCACGCAGGGGGTCTGTGCGCCGTGCGCGGGCACCGTGCTCAAGCACCGTGCCCAAGCACCATGGGGGTGCACGGTGCCCACGCACCAATGTCTGTGCGAGGGCACCGTGCCCGAGCACCGCGTCCGTGCCTGGTGGGTGAGCACCGTGCCCAAGCACCATGGCCAAGCACCGTGTCCGTGCACGGTGGACGAGCACCGTGCCCGAGCCCCGTAACTGTGGAGCATGCCCAAGCACCGTGCCCAAGCACCGTGCCCAAGCACCGTGCCCAAGCACCGCGTCCGTGCACTGTGCCCTTTCACCAGCCCTTGCACCGTGCCCTGGCACGCTTCCCGTGCCCGTGCCCCCTGTTCAAGCACCATGTCTGTCCCCGAGCACCGTGGCCGTGCACCACGTCTGACCACCGTGTCTGAGCACCACGGTCGTGCATGGTGCCAGAGCCCCGTGGCTGCGCACAGTGCCCGAGCGCCGCACCCACATACCGTGCCCTTGCACTGTGCCGCTGCACCGTGCGTGCACAGCACACCCACGCACCGGGCTGAGCACCGTGTCCGTGCACCATGTTGAGCACCGTGGCCGAGCACCATGTCCAAGCACCATGTCCACACGCCGTGTCCGAGCACCGTGTTCACGCATCGTGGCCGAGCACCATGTCCCTGCACCATGGTCACGGTGCATGGCCAAGCACTGTGCCTGAGCGACATGTCCATGCACCACACCGTGCCCGAGCACCATGTCCACAGTGTCTGGCCAAGCACCGTGGCCAAGCACCGTGGCCCAGCACCACGTCTACACACCATGTCCACGCACCATGTCCAAGCACCACAGCAGAGCACCGTACCCAAGCACCATGTCCAAGCACCGCGGTCGACCACCCTGGCCAAGCACCACGTTCACACATCAAATCTGAGCATCGTGCCCGAGCACCATGTCCATGACGCGTGCCCGAGCACCATGTCCACGCACCATGTCAAGCACCGCCGTTGAGCACCGTGCCCAAGCACCATGTCCATGATGCGTGGCCGAGCACTGTGCCCGAGCACCATGTCCGCGCACCATGTCAAGCACCGCCGTTGAGCACCGTGCCCAAGCACCATGTCCATGATGCGTGGCCGAGCACTGTGCCCGAGCACCATGTCCGCGCACCATGTCAAGCACCGCCGTTGAGCACCGTGCCCAAGCACCATGTCCATGATGCGTGGCCGAGCACTGTGCCCGAGCACCATGTCCGCGCACCATGTCAAGCACCGCCGTTGAGCACCGTGCCCAAGCACCATGTCCATGATGCGTGGCCGAGCACTGTGCCCGAGCACCATGTCCGCGCACCATGTCAAGCACCGCCGTTGAGCACCGTGCCCAAGCACCATGTCCATGATGCGTGGCCGAGCACTGTGCCCGAGCACCATGTCCGCGCACCATGTCAAGCACCGCCGTTGAGCACCGTGCCCAAGCACCATGTCCATGATGCGTGGCCGAGCACTGTGCCCGAGCACCATGTCCACGCACCACGTCTGAGCACCGTGCCCGAGCGCCACGTCCATGCACCTTGTCCAAGCACCACGGTTGAGCACTGTGGCCGAGCACCATGTTCACACCCCCTGGCCGAGCACTGCGTCCACGCACCACGTCCAAGCACCACATCCATGATGCGTGCCAGAGCACCGTGCCCAAGCACTGCAGCCGAGCACCTCGTCCAAGCGCCACATCCGCACACGGCTCTCCTGCCGGCACCACGGTCCTGCACCGGTGGGGAACGGCTCCACCGTGAGCCCCGTCAGTGGGACGCCTCCGACACAGCACCCATTTCAGTTTGCATAAACCCAACTGGCTCCCAGCACGCTCTGAGCTGTCGCTCCGGAAAAGTAAACTTCCTTCTCAACGACATTGCTTTTTATTTTTTTTTCTTGGTTCCCTAGTTTTCTTATATACATTAGTAGCACCTCAGCGAGATGGAATCAGGCAGAAGCGTGATACAGTTTGTTAAAACACCATAGCACCGTTTTTATTAGAAGATTTCATTTAATAAAAATATGCCTTATAGAGCCCACAAAGCATACTCCAGTATTAAAAGGAAAAATCAGCAATTGAGGCACCTCAGGGATTCTGGTTTCCTTCTCCTTCCCGTGCCTCGCCTCGAGAGCGTCGAGATGGGGGGGGGACCCCGAAACGTGTCCCCCATTCCCCACCCGAGGCGAAGCATCGCGGCCAGAAAAAACGAAGCGGGGTGGCAGGAGCCCGTCGGGGCTGCCCGTGCCGAGATCTCCCCAGGGTTTTTACCGCGGGCGTTGTTCTAGCGCCACTGTGGTCGCGACCTGCTGCAAAATTAGGTCCCCGTCCCACCCCGAAGCGATTAAAAACACCCCCCCACCCCAGCGAGTCCCCCTTAACGCCGCGACCCCCCTGGCTTCGACGCCGGTGGGATGAGCGCGGCCGCCGGGACAGGTAAAGGAAAAGATTTTGCTTGAAAAACAGCCTCTCAGCAGCAAGGGGTAAAGAGCTGTGCATAGATTTCTAGTTTTCGTAGAAGAAGTCTGAAGCGTGCTAATTTTTAATGACTGAGATTTGAGGTAGGTTAGACGTTATGTAGTGTAAAAACGTGAGACTGCAGCAGTTCTCGCTCCCCGACCCGCAGCGCCGGCATCTCCCCGCTTACCCGGGCTGAACCCGCCGGAGCCAACGCCGCGCCGGACCGAACCCCCTCCCTGCACCAAAAAAAACCTCCGAGGAAGCAGGACTTAGACAGGTTACACGGACTCTCGCCTTCTCCGAACACACCCCTTTTCCTCCCGACTCTAAAACCCATCCAGGCGAAGCTCGCAAGGCACCCCCGCCACGACAGTCAGACCAGACCCCGGGCGATGCGAACCGGGGCCGGCACCCGAATCCGGCCCCGCCGAACGCCGCTGGCGGGGATCAGCCGGGTCCTCTTTTCGCCCTCCGAACCACATCGACACGTCGGGTCACCACGCCAGAACCGGCATCGCCCGCCGAGCATCCCTAAAATCTGACTTGCCATCGACTCTTACAATCCTGATATGCTATTGGGTATTTATAAGAAAAGCGGTAATAGCTCGTTGAGTTTCCTTGTCAAATATACGCGACTTTACAGATTACGGTTAAAAAAAAAAATTAATTATGAAGGACGGACAAAGCATGTTAAATATTCTGCCAGTATTTACAGTTCTCCCACAATAATCTTGTTTAAAACATACTGCTTTCAAGTTGTTGGGGGGGAAAGGAAAGAGGGAAGTTGTTTTTTTAACTTTCGCTTTCATTTTTAAATCTAGGTGAAAGTGCTTTTAAAAAAATTCTTTCCCTATTTACAGGTTTAAAATCAGACCACGTAAATGTTCCGGCTGTTTTACCGAGATCCTGCTGATCTGTGCCAGTGCGCAAGGAAGGAGGGTGACAGTAAACACAAGGTGAATTCTGCACGGTGTCGGCGTCGGCTCTGGCTCGCTGGCTCTCCAAAAGGCACCTGAAAGTGCAAAAGCAACGACCCCGGGGACGCCGGCACCCGGATTCGGCCATGCTGCCCTCCCGGCGAGCCGCGGGGGAGCTCGCCCGCCTGCCCGTCCATCCCGGCACAGCTTCGGCAACGGGGACGGGCAGAAAGTCTCGACTGAGATTGTTCGAAAAGCACCACGCGGTTGTTGTCGTCGTTGGGTTATTTGTTGGGGTTTCTTTGCGGGAAGAATGGCGATCCGTAGGAAGGAGGGATGGCACCCGGGGAGAGAAAAAGCACCGAGCCCCGGCGGGGCTTTTGGCCAGCCAAGTCTTGGGATTCGCTCTTCCCAGAGCCGATCGCACGGAGAAAGTCCCCCGGAGACGGAAAGCACCAGACTTTAGCAACAGTGATGTACAGAGAGCAACACTAGCTATTCACAGTTTGGGGTTGGTTTGTGTTTTTTTCCTGTTTTTGTATATTTTTTTTTTTCTTTCTGTTTTTGTCCCGTCGGCTCCTTTAGAGATGCCGCCGCCGCTGCTGTCACTCTTCCCGGGGTCGCCAGCAAAGGACCCCCCAAGTCCGAGCCCGAGCGTGGCACCCCGGCAGCGGCAGTCCCCAGCCCAGGCATGTCCTGAGGTCTCCGGTGCCAGGAAAGACGCTGGCTCGGTCTGTCCCGGCAGAGCCGATCCCGCTGGCGGCGAGGAGCCGAGCGAAGACGTGCCATCCCAGGACATCCCATTCGCAAGCGGGTCTCCTGTCGCTGTAAGGAAGGTCTCCTCGAGTTGCAAAATAGGTATTTTTAGGTCCTTGGGAAAAAAAATAATCGGATGTTCGACGTGTCCGGCTGACGGTAAAGCACAGGATCCTGCCAGCTCCCACGCGCTGGAGCTGGAGGGAGTCACCTCTTGCCTTTAAGCTGGTTTGGTGTTCGGGTTGTTTTTTATTTGTTTTAGGTTTTTTTTCTCGATGTTGGCTTCTTTTTCGAAGATCGGCTTCGTCGTTGTCGTCCGAGTAAAAAATAAAATAAAATAAAATCCAATAAATAGGTATTTTTAAGTGGAATTAAAAACCTCTCCTTTGCGAAAGGACGCTATAAACTTCTCCCTCCGTTCGCACGGCGCACGAGGCTAGATTAAAAAAACGCGGAGATATAAATATGAGATTACCGAAAAGCGTCAAACAGCATCGTTCCTCTTTTTTTTTTTTTTTTTATCGAGTTTTGCTTTGTTTGCCAACTCCTCGCCAAGCACAGCTCTTCAACGGCGTGCGCCCGCGCCGGCTCCGCTGTTTCCAAGCGTGCGCGTTGGGGTCGCTTTCTGTGGGTTGGGTTTTGTTGTTGTTGTTGTATTTTGCTTCGTTTTTGTCTTTTTTTTTTTTTTTCTTCTCCCCCACGCCCGAGGAGAAAGCACCACGAAGCAACGCCAGGCTCCAGCGCTGCCGAGGGTTGAGGTAAGATGGGGCCGCGGCGGTTGCCTCCGTCTCAGATCCAGCGGCTGTAGGGGCCCGTCACCTTGGTGTAGGCGTAGGAGGACACAGTGATGGCGGAGTTGGTGGGGATGGCCACCGCCTGCCGCGTGGGGACCGAGTCCCTCCTCTCCTTGCTGGGCGCCTCGGTCGCCAACGCGCCGCCCCACTTGCGTTTCTTGGCGAAGGCTTTGGCGTCCGGCGGGAGACCCAGGCGCGCCGCCTCCTCTTGCCGGGCCCGAGCCCGCTCCGCCAGCTGCTTCATCTTGGCCTCCCACAGCGCCAGGCCGTGGTTGGGCTGGTTCAAGTTCTTGTGTTGGTAGAAGACCAGGGAGATGCGGGTGGGGTGGCAGCGGTTGGGTTTCTTCAGCGGGGTGGTGGCGTGGAGCTCGCGGCGCGCGCACTCGATGAGGATGGAGCCGTGGGCGGGTGCCACAGCCACCCCGCCGATGTTCTCGTCCAGGAAGTTGTGCTCGCTGTCCGACCACTCCTCCTCCTCTTCCTCGTCCTCTTCATCCTCCTCCTCCTCCTCCTCCTTCACCGCCTTCTCCGGCAGATCCTCCTCCAGGCCGAAGGGGTCCCACGGCTTCTCCCGGCGGGGCCCCACCACCCCCTTCTCACCCACCGCTGCCTCCCACGGCTTTTCCGGCAGCCCCGGGCTGGGTGCCGGCGTCCTCCGCTCCTCTGCCTTCACTGAGCCCCACGGCTCCTCGGAGAAGCTAGGCAGCCCCGGCAGGGCCGAGCCGAAACCCAGCGGCCCCAGCAGGCTCGAGTTGCCCGTGCCGGGCAGTGCCGCCTCCCCCAGCTTGCAGGGGCTCCACGGTTTCGGCAGCAAGCCTGAGCCGCGCGCCACCGCCTCTCCCGCCAGGACGTTGGGCCACTGCTTCTCCGGCGGCGGCAAGCGTACGGCGGCGTCGAAGGCGCTCGGCTTCTCCCGCCCGCCCAAGCCCGGCGCCAGGGCGCTCCACGAGCCCTCCGCCATGCTAGTCCTCTCGGGGGAAGACGTGCCCCGGGACCCTTTGAAGGGGCTCCACCGCTGCTCCGGCATCCCACCGCGCGCTGGGATGGCCGGCAGGGCTAAGCTGGCACCGGGCACGGCCGCCGCGCTGGGAAGCGGCTCGATGGCAGGCGGAGGGTCTGGGGGCTCCTGCTTGATGGGCCGGCTGCCAAAACAGTTCTGTGCAAACGGCAGTGCCTCCTCCGAGCCCGAGCTAGTCCTGTGCACCCCGGCCACTGCCGCTTTCTGCTGGCTGGCGTAGCGGTTAGCCCGCTCGTAGGTGCGCTGGTGATGGTTTTTGCTCCGGACACTGTGTGGGATGGGCTCAGGGAAATCGGCGTTCCCGTAGGTGTGGTTGAGGTTCTCCTGCAATGCCGGGACGTCGGGCTTCTTCTCGTAGCCGTTGCTCACCCAGCTGCTCCCGCTCCTCTCGGGCGCCCCGTAATTCAGAAACTGCGAGGGGAACACGTGGTTGCTGGAAAAGCCGTAATACCCGAAGGAGGGAAGCGCGAACTTGGAGTGAAACCCGTTCACGGAAGGCAGATTGGGCTGTGCATAGTAGGAATGGTAAGAGTAAACACTGTTCATGCTGTACGGGTCGGAGGGCCGGCAGCTCCCCAGCACCGAGTAGCTCTCCACCACCGCGTTGCCGTTGTACTTGAAGGCGTTGTAATGGCTCTGCGGCTCCACCTTGATGGAAGGTTTCAGCGGCTGCGGGGGCAGCCCGCTTTTCAACGCCATACCTGCGGGCACAGCACACACACAACAGCCCCTGTGAACCGCCGGCCAAGAAAAGCTGCCGGTGGGGAGCGAGGACCCCAAAAACTTGGCCGGACTCGTAAATCCCACGGTGATGGGTTCGCCAGCTGAGCGCAGAGGTCAGCATCACCCGGCATCGCCCGGTGTGCTGGCACCAATTCATACCCACGCTCCGGACCATGGCAAGAGCGCCCCACCGCACCGCAGTAAGAAGGAAAACCTAGGCACCACAGAGATGCCATCCAGCACCCCGACATGCCAAGCACTCCATGCCACCAGCCCGAGAAAGCCCCCAGCCGTGTCCCCGTCCCCTCATGTGCCTTCCAGATGGCTCGGGGCAGTGGGACCTCGCCTCTGCCCCCGTTACCTGCATTTTGCTGGAGTGTAGGGAGCTCCAGCGCTTCCTGCTTGATCTTCTCCGGCGTCATCAGCTTCTCTTTCTGCAGCTTCTTCTTCTCTGCGGCGGCTTTCTTCGCTTCCAGCTGCCTCTGCCGGCAAGACTTGGCGGGCTCGGGCAGCTTGCGGACCTCGCGGGGGAAGGACGTGAGCACCTGAATGGCCCCGCTGCCCACCTTGGCGTTTTGGTTCTCCTCACTGCCGAACTCATCTGTGCTGGACATCTTGTAGAGGGGGAGGACGTGCAGTTGCTCATCTTCAGGGATTTTTCCCACCACGCGATTGTCTTCCTTTGTCAGCGTGCAGACCTGGGGGAGCACAGGGTGCCGTCAGTGGGATGCTGCTGGGTGCGGCCCATGCCGGACAGGGGCAAAGTCTCCTCCGTACTCCCCGCATCGATGCGAAGCTACGCCAGCCTGGCATCCTCCCCAGCCCGCACCGGTTCCCAGCCAGCATTCAAAAACCTCCCACAGGATTTGGGTCAGACAAAAGCAAATGCGCGGTCCCCGTTAGCACCACGCTTTCGTCTAGCTGGGGCGGCTTCAGCACCCCACAGATCCGTGTGGTTGCACTTGAGGTGCGCAAACACCGAGGACCGGCCACTGGAGTCATGCAGGTAGGATGGCTGGGGACTGAATGGCTCAAAAAGAAGCACCCCGAAACGGGAGGGGAACATCCCAAAAAGCCCCACCAGCTGCCTGCTTACCACCGTGCAGCCGTTGTAGAGGTTATGCTGATCTTTGTGAGCATGAGCGCAGAAGTCCATGCATGCTGTCACTCCTGAGAACGGCCTCCCCTCCTTCAAGCCCAGCCGGCAGTCTATCGCTACGTCCTCATTGGTAACCTGGCGGAAGGAGGAGAGGGCTCTGGTTATCCAAAATCTCCTACGTGCCGCCACCCCGCACCCGCTTCTGCCTGCCGCCGGGCTGGCGTGCTCTGAAGGGGACAAGCGGGTGGCCAGTACCTGGTTTTGGTAGGCTTGCGGCGCCAGCCTCTTGTAAAGCGGAGCAACCTCGGTGGCCAAGTCCTGAAAGCTTTTCCGGAGAAGCTCTTCCTGTGGTAGGGAAAAGAGGAGGATGTCACCCAGGGATTTTGGCAGCGGGGATGGAATTGGGGGCAGAGGCCCGGCAACACGACGTGGCATCCGACCCTTCCCACGATGTCCCTCACCGCGCAAAGCACGTGGCTTAAGCTCCTCGTAAGATTTTGGCCGTTCAACCTCCAGCCTCAGCGTCTGCTGTGCTTTCACGTGCTCAACCTGTGAGCCCTCTGGCAGCTTCCCTGGGGTTTCCAGAGAGACACTGTTTGTGCCACTCTGTACCGGCCCTTGCCGTCACACCAAAAGTCCTGGCTCTGGGACGCTGAGACTGCCCTCTGGTTTCACCAGGTTGGCTTGCTTTCCCCCGTCTCCCTAATTCATCAAAAATCCCACAAGGAATCCTATTTTCAGGCTTCCCCCCTGAAAAACTCGGAGCTGGGGGTAAAAGGAGATCCGAACCCACAGCCCTGGCGGTGCTGCCCCGCTCCGCCCGCATCACCCACCTCTTTGGGATTGTCCCCCACCAGCCTGAACTTGCGGGGAGTTTTGCTCCGGGCGTATTTGCAGCCATTAAAATACATGCTCCAAGAGCAGCCGAAGGAGAAGGAAGCGCCGCAGGTGTTGGGGTCCTTGCCTTGGCACGCGCAGGTCCGGCTGCGGGAGGGACACCGCAGAGGAGCGTCAGCCGCCGGCGCGGTGATGGCAGCTCCGAAAACAAGGGGGACCCCCACATCCCCTTCCCACCCCGTTTCCCCAAACCGGACCGGCGGTACGGCACGACTTACTCGTCGTTCAAGCCGCAGCGGCGGCTGGTGGGGTTGCCGTATTTGGTGAGGGTGTCGGTGAGCTCCTGGTACAGCGTGTCGCCCAGTGTGCGGGGGATGCCCTCCCAGGCCAGGATCAGGATGATGATGACGGCGTTCTGGCAGTGGTGGCCGGCCCGGTGCCGCACCAGGCACAGCAGCTTCTCCTCTTGGTTGTGTCTGCGGATCACCTGGAAAAGAGAGGGGCCGAGTCAGACCACTCCAAGGGCAAACACCTCCCGGGATGGGGAGGAACCCAAAAGCGGGTCCTGGCTGCCCTCCGCAGCACCCCGTGGGGATCTGGGGGGGCAGAGCTGTGGGGGCTCCCATGATTGCATTCACCCCTGTGGGCTTTTTGGGGCACTGCGGGGGAAGGCGTGCTCGGCCCAGGGGCTGTAGGCATGGACGTGCCGTTCGGCGGGTGCCGAGGGTGGGAAACCCGGTGGAGTTTCCCCAGGGGCAGCCGCCACTCTTGCTTCCTCCTTGCCAGCCGCAGATCGAGCATCCCGCCCCTGCCTGCTGCGGCCACCGCCGGCAGGGCACCTCCTCGTCCCCAGGCAGGGAGGGGACGGGCAGGAGCGTTACCCCAGGGCAGGCTCCGAGGTGGGACAAGAGCCGGGGTGGGTGCAGGCACTCACCCACTTGGCGATGGGGCAGCCCCGGGAGCTCTTCCCCTCCTTCCCCGTGTAGATGACCTTCTCGATGCGGATGGCCTTGCCCTTCTCACCGTACCTGCCAAGGGACGGGTGTCAGCACCGCTCGCCGCCACCACGCTCACGAGTCCCCTGCTTGCCCTTATGGGCCCCCCACGAGCCCCCACTCACCTCCTGGGACCCCACTCAGCCTCACTGGACCCCACTCACTCTCAGGAGCCCCTGCTCACCCTCAGAGGATGCCACGCACCTTCACAGGACCCCACGGGACCCCGCTCACCCTCGTGAGCCCCCACTCATCCTCATGGGACACCACGTACCCACCTGGGACCTTATCCACCTTCACAGGACCCCACTCGCCTTCACAAGATGCCAGTGGCCCCCGCTCGCCCTCACAAGCCCCCTCTCACCCTCACGGCCCCCCAGGATGGGACGGTTTGGGGTGAGGGCCCTTACCGCTCCTCCATGAGCTCCCTGATGGACGCCACGGTGGGCCCCGAGCCCAGGTGGGTGTAATACGGACCCTCGTCCTTCTCCACGATTTGCTCTGCAGAGGCAGGAGGGGGGGACAGAGATTTTGGGGTTTGCACCTCCGCCAGCTGCCCCAAAGGATGCCATACCCCCAAATTCCCTCAAATCGAGCACTTTTGCACCGAAAATCAAAGGTTCCTTGATGGCGTTTCCCCCTAAGAGCACCAGGGAAGGGAAGCCGCAATTAGGGGTTTATTAAACAGCCCAGTGGCTCCTCTTAATTTTCTGCTCTCAGCACTAAAACGCCACTGGGGAACAAGGGGACGGGTGCTCAGACCCGCACCCTTCAGGGACCTGAAAACCTCCTCGAGGGGCCACATCCCCTCCGAGCATCCCAGCAGGAACTGCGGCTCCATCCCGGCATGGGGGATTTGCACCGTCCGCTTGAGTGCGGTGCATTTTGATGAGCTCTGCCAAGAAGAAGCAATTAGCGGTGGCGGGCGATTCGGCATGCAAACCCCCCTCCAGCCCCGCTGTTCCCTGCCAGCTCCCACCCTGGGCACCTGTCTGGTCCCGCTCACCACGACTGACCCAGCTGGATGCTGCCAAAACCATCATGGGATGATTTGGGGGCTGAAAACTACTGCTGCCTGCTTTTAGGTTTGTCTGAAGGATTTGGGGATGCTCATGGGATGCCCCAAGGTGGCTAAGCCCATGTAAGGAAGGAGCTACCGTGGGGAAGAGAGGCTGAAGGATGCTGGGGCTACGGGAGAAGGATGCTCGAGATACGGGAGAAGGATGCTGGGGCTACGGGAGAAGGATGCTCGAGATACGGGAGAAGGATGCTGGGGCTACGGGAGAAGGGTGCTGGGGCTACGGGAGAAGGGTGCTGGGGCTACAGCCCTGCAAACAACACCGCCCACAGCAGCAAACCCCTTGGGGCTTTTAGGGCACGAAGGCGCCGGCACGGGAAGCCAAGGATGCTCCGGGCAGCCACGGTGGCACAGGGGTCGATCTCTGGCACGCGGGGATGCTCAAACACCACCGGGTGGAACGCATCCGGCGTGACGGCCGGGTCTGATCTGTCCTTCCGTCTCTCTGCTCTCATCGCCCTGATTTTCATTCCCGTCATGTCTAACTGGCTGGGCGCCAGGGCGAGGAGAAAGCCGGGCTCAGCTGGGCTGCAGCTGTCCAGACAGAGATCAATACAGGACACGCAGCGAAGGCTGATTTTATTACAGCGTCTAACAGCACAGGCACCTAATAAAGCACCAAGCCCCGACTCCTACTTAATTGCTTTCTCTCACAGCTTTTCCTTGAGAAAATGGAGAGAGGTGGCGGGGGGGGGGG
>VZTL01002603.1:16106-65158 GCA_013400535.1 Scopus umbretta | reverse complement strand
CTCCCACCAAGGGTGACCTGTGATACCCCCTTGCCAGCCCTTCCCACCTGGTTCAGTGGATGAGACAGGAGCACACTGCAGGGAACAGCTGCTGCTGACAGCCATGGAGGGTGAGGAGCTCAGAGCGGTGTGAGGGCAGCTGCCACCAGCAGAGATGCTGCTCTGGCCCCACTCGGTGGTCACAGCTGAGTCCCATGTCCTGCTGCTGGCACTTCTTCATGTTGTACAAGTGCTCTCAGTCAGAGTGAAGCTCCCAGTTGCAGGGTGGATTTTTCTGTGCCTTTATAAAAAACCCAACCACTCCCAAGAACGAGACAAGGGAAATGCATCACTTTTTAATTGCAAGCGAAACTACCTCCAAACAAAGCCTTCCACAAGCCCTAAGAGCAGTGAGGGGGTTGGATTGGATGATCTTTGAAGGTCCCTTCCAACCCAAACCATTCTGTGAGTCTGTGATCCAATGAAACTCGATTTCTGGCATATTGGGGAAAGGACTCCTTCAAGAGAGATAAGCGTTTGGATGGAGGATGCATGTGATGCTCTGTCCTGACCTTCCTGGAACATCTTCAGGGCTGTTTGCTGTGCTCAGCCTGGGAGCTCAATCAGACAGCAAGTCAGACCCCAGTGTGGGTGCTCACATGAGAGTGAGCTTCCCCCTTGGGGGCAGCAGCCAGCACTGGGGAGTCAGTGTGTTCAGATGGACCCTGGTCAGGTGTAATTCCAAGGTTTTCTGGTGCGTTTTCTGGAGAATGGAAAGCAGCCTAATAAGATGAGGGTGCTCTGTCTGTGGGGGCTGACAGTTCTGCCACACCATCCGCCTTGGGCTGGCAGCTGTGCAGATAATCACTCGGTTGGTTTGGGGCAAGCAGTCATCCCCTGCATCCCTGTGGGGCTGGTGCTTGGGGGAGCTCTCCAGTGTGGGAAGGAAAAGCGGGACCATGCTTCTGGAGCAGGGACAATTACCCTGGACATCCCCTGTCCCCCTGTCCCAGCCTGTGTGCCCCAGCCCCGGGGCTCCCCCCACCAGTACCCATGTTCCCAGCCAGGGAGGAGGTTTGATGGCTCAGGGCATGGGGTCCCAGCTCCAGCACTGCAAAGTGACCACCACGGGTCCATCCTGTGCCCATGGCAGGTCTGGCACATCCTGGCAGCGTGGCAGAGGCAGGCAGGGCTGGATGCAGGGCACCGTTGTGGCCTCAGCTCTGGGCTGCTTGGGCACAAGCTGTGGTGTGGTGCAGGAGGATGCCATGACCCAACAGGTCTGCTGCCACCCCAGGGTGTCCTCTGGGGGCTGAAGGCTGTGCTTGGGTTGGGCTTGGGTAAGGGGCATGTCCAGTCCACCCCACTGGCACTGTATCCCCTGCTGCCATCTGTCCCCCTTGCACTTTGTCATACTCCTTGAAGCAGCTTTTGGGCTAGAAATACTTTTGGGGCTGCTAGAGGTGTGTGGGGTGCTCAGGGCTGAGCCTTCCCCCAGCTCGGAGTTGGCAGGTCTCTCCCTCCCACTGGACCCTCACCCCTGCTCTCTCTTCCTCTCCCCTCTGCAGCACTCAACACTGTCGCGCAAGTTCGTGGAGGTGATGTCTGAGTACAACGCCACGCAGACTGACTACCGGGAGCGCTGCAAGGGCAGGATTCAGAGGCAGCTGGAGATCAGTGAGTAAACCTGGAGGGGGAATGCAGCTGGGCTGTGCAGCCACATCCTGCACCAGCTCTTGCCAGATCAGAGCTGCTCCCACAGCTGTGCAGAGCTCCCCCAAGAAAACCTGGGGGTGCACGAGGGCTGTGGGAAAACCTGTGGGAGCAACCAGGAGATGGCTCCTACTGGGGGATAGACAACTGCTGGTACCTTGCATTTCGGTGTCAAACCACATCCAGCAAAGCACAAAAACTCCCCTCATTCTTAAGTGATGTGTAGAGAGTGCAGAGAGTACAGGGAGAGAAATTTCTTCCTTGTTTGCAGCTGGTTTTGAGTTCAAAGAAGCTAGTGGGAATTCCTGACTCCAGTGTGTTGCCTTGCCTTTCCTCTGGGTGCTTTTCATCATGGGTGAACTGAACTAAATATAAAACCAGAGAAGTGAGCTCTTGAGATAGGGGCACTTGCTGCTCCCAGCAGTTTCCCTTGCCACAGGAGCATGCCCTAGGCATCTCCCTGGACCCAGGACCATGATGTCTCTTCGCAGCCGTAGTGGTGTCTTCTGACCGATTGTGGGCCCCAGGTGACACCTCTGAGGCTGTCACCACTGTGGCACTAAGATTTCCCTGTTTCATCCAGAGCCCGTTGCTTAGGAGAAGTCTAGTCCTGCCTGTCCACAAAACCTGCTCTCCTGGTGATTCTTCTAGGTAATTGGTTATACCTAGTTAATTTTAGGGAAACGTGGTCTTCTCCCAGAAAAGAACCATGTCACCACCATAATTAGGGGAATAAGCAAGCAAGGGAGAAGTCAGGTCAAGCAGAGATTAAAAGAGATTTTTGCAAATAATCTGATTTTCAGAGAGGCATCTTGAGTTTTTGTGCACAAAAGGAAAGAGTCTGAAGCCTAGTCCATTTTTTTCCTCACAAACAAATGGGTGCTTTTCTTCACTTTCACAACTCAGCATGGATAATAAGATCTTTGAGTCCGAATGGTGTCCTTCATGGGTGGGAATGTCCTTCATGAGCTGCATATGCCCGGGAATCTGGGTGCTAGTGGGGTATGGTAGTTTCTATGGAGGGCTGGAAGGAGACAGCTGTGCAAGCCTTTCCTCTGTTAAGATTAGTGTTTAGGATGTATAATAATAATAGAAGTGTTTCACACTGGTTGAATGGAAAGGCTGACTGACATGAGGCTCAACAAGAGCTTAACGTTTAATGTAAAGCAGGATGATGAGTGTGTCACTGCTCCAGCTGACTGACTCATTTGTCAGCTAACATCATTCTGTAGGTGATACCCAGCCACAGGGGTGCCTTGTAATGTAAATAGGAATTTAAGGTATTCCTATGCCTCCCTTCTAAGACAGAAGATTGGAAAGGACTTAGCCATGTCCTTAAGTGTCTGCAGACCTTCCTCTTGTTTTTCTGCTCCCAGATTTTGGAAGGACTCTGCTAGATTGCTTAAATTATGCAGATATATTAAATTATAGTTGTCTTCACTCTGTTTGTCCTGCCGGGCTGTCAGTGCCCGACAAAGCATTGACGTGGCACAAGGAGAAGGCTGCTCAGAACTCACTGTGGTGCAGTGGTTGGGTGCAGAGGAGGTATCCTAGTTAGTTATGGTGAGGGACCTGATTTCCCTTTGGGGTGGAGGTGTGAGCAGATGCAGATGCAGGATGGGGTCTGTGCTGGGAAGGTACACAGTGCACAGTCCTTTGCAAAAACTGGTTTCCTCTGTCAGGACAGTGAAAAATCTCAAAGCAAAAGGGCTCATGAAAGGCAGTAAGCTTGCTGAGGTTTTATCAGGAGTGCTTCCGTGGCAGAGGGCTCTGCTTGTCCTGGGTTGTCCCAGCCAGCACCTTCAGTTCCTGGTGCTCTGTGGGCGCTTGAACAGGCTCTTTTGAACAGAGCTCAGCTGGGATGTGGCAACTGCACAAAGCTCTACAAAATCCTCAGCTCTTGTTTTCAGCTGATGAATCCAAAGATAGAAAGTGCCAGGAGCTCTGACAGTGAAGCCAGTAAATCACTTGAGTTTTGAAAATATGAGAGCAGGGACTTCTCAGCTGCTCTGGGGAGGCTCCCCGGCACCTGGCAAGCTTCTGTGTCCTAACTGCATCTGGTTCTTGCTCTGGAAGTGGGCAGTTGCAGAAGAAATGGTGATGTGAGTCACTGTCCTGGGCCATAGCCACCCCGTGGGGCTCCCCACACCCCTCTCAGGATCTGCTCCTTCTCTTTGTGTAGGCACCACCATGTTTGTGTATGCCAGAGGTTGTGTCTCAGTGACCCTTGTTGTCACCCCTGCCTGTCCGGCACATGCTGAGCCTGAGAGCCTGTCGGATGTGATGAAGTGGATGTCCTCTTCTCTCACACTGCTTCTGTTCCAGCCTTAATTGTTGCCCTCACCCCCCCTACTACTCACTCACTCTGCTCCCAAACACACTGAGACTGCAGAAGCCATGGAGGGATCACAGGATGTGTTTTGGGGTTGGTGACAGCAGAACAGATGCTCAGTGGCTGTCCTCTCCCGGGACTGTGCCTCCCCCCAGTGGTGTCCCTGCATCTGCTGCTGGGAGCTGTGTTCCCTAGACATGAGCTTCTGCACTGCCTGTGGTGGGAGGTATCGCTTCTTCATTTTTTTCCTCTCCATTTTATGCATTATGAGAAATGACATCTTAAATCTAATTAGGTTTTGCTCCCAGAGAAATTGGATTTGAGACTTGGAGGAGCTTTCTGTGGTGGGTGTGCAGCTTTAAAGCCATGGAGGTGCTGCACAGATGCTACTTGTTTTTAGGAACAGTTTGGTTATGTGCGAGACTGAGGAGCCAAAAATAAAGTATCTGTGGTCTCCAAAGGCACTGTGAGAATTAATCAGCCCCTGCACGAATGTGCAAGACCAGGTCAGTTGACATGCAGAAATGGCAAGCTGTGGATGCATCCCAAGCTGCCCTTGAGCCAGGAGAGTCTGGGGCCTGCTCCAGTCCCGGTGGCTCCTCTGGGCTGCCCTGTGTGGTCCCAGAGTGCCTGGTGCTGAGATGGGCTTATTTGAATGGAATGACCACGGGATTCATCTGAGCTAAAAACATCTCATTAGGTGAAAATGCCTGCATAGAGCTGGAAGTTGGCCTCTGCAACCCACGCAGACTGAGCAGAAGGTGTTCTGAGGAACTGGGAGGTGGGTGGCAGTCTGTGATGTGCTGGGCAGGCTTTTATAGCTGAAGTCTGCTCATCCTGACACCACCACAGGCAGTGCTAGACCTGTCTGAGCTGGGGGATGGCCAAGTGGGCCAGGTCTCATAACTGTTGCCTCTACATGCACAGGTGGATAGGGGAGCATTATCCATCTCTCCATGAGTTGTATGTGTTTGTATCTAATGAGAGCTTGAAAGCCAGATCCAGACAGAGGATCCCAGCCTTGGGAAGGTGCCTTGTCCTTGGTGTTTCCAATCTGAGCCCTAGCTGTTGTTCTGTGGATGCTTGTACAGTCCTGCCACCAGGAGGAGGGATGCTGCAAGCCGACGGAGCACAGCTGAGCCATTACACTTAATTTACCCGTGGCATGTTTGACTTCTCCAGTCCTGAGGTGCCTGAAGTCTTCCCTATGTGTAGAACATCCAGCACGCAAAATTGGGCAAACTGGTGTTCAATGTCAGCTGGGTGATGGGTGTGAGCTGTGGCACCAGAGGCTTCCCTGGGAGCTTCACAGGGTCTTGCATGCCCTGATGGAGCTGGTCCTGCCCCATCCCCTGGGAGATGATTGTTGGGGATGGTCATTCCATCCAGCTGGGCATCACAGGGCCAAGGACTGTGCCGTGGCCTTGAGGTGGAAAGTCTCCTCAGTGGCTTCATGTCTCTGCCTGTCCCAGAGCTTCTGACGAACCTCCTGCACCATGACTTGTGCATTATCTTTCGCTGCTATGTCCTTGCCAGCTCAGGGCTGAGTTTGCTTCTCTGTGCTGCTTTGCTCATTGACAGAGCTTCTTCTCCCCAGGAAATTTCTAGAGATGCCAAGTAAGAGGCAGATGTACTCTAGAGCTCTCTGGGGAGGCAGAGGCCCAGTTCTCATGGTTTTCCAGTGTTTTGCCAAGTTTCAGGGCAGACGTTTCCCGTGAGGCTCTTCTCCCTTTGTGGGCACCTTGCATTGTCTCAGTCCTTTCATTCCCATATGTGGCTGTGCAGTCGCTCTGTGGTGATGTGGGCAGCAGACCAACCAAGTATCTAGCACACTTTCATCTGATTTTATTGCTGTTGAGGAGGTAATGTCAGCCTTTCTAAATGAGGAAACCTAGCCAGAAGGTGGTGGACTCTCTGGGAAGTCCTCTGGGGTCCTGCAGGTTGGTTATACAGCTTTGGCAAGTGTTGTGCTGGATGGCGTGGGCGAGATGCAGCCTCTGGGCCTTGTGCTTTGGCTCAGCATTAAAGCAAGCTCTTCCTGACCATCTATGGCCTTTGATCAATCGTGCACTGGCTGGCTGGTTGTTAATCCATGTGATGTCTTTGCTCTCATCCTTCACCTTGCTGCAACTTTTACTGGCCCCATGTTCTGCAATAGGCGAACAGGGCAGTGAGGACGTGGTGAGTGCTGGGATGAGAATGTGTATCCTGCATCACATCTCACCTCTGCTTGTGAGAGAAGTGGCATCTCCCGGAGCTGATTCCACTGCTTGCCCTCAGGGCTGTCTCTAATGCTTGAACTGGGCAGAGCAAGTAGCCCTTGATGCACTGTGCCTGGCACGCTCCTCCTTTGTCATTGTGCCAGTGACTGCTCAGAGTTGAGCACAGTCAACAGGAGTTTAGTAAATTTGTGCTGTTCGAACTCTTGCTCTCTCTCCCTGGAACCAGGGCACTTTCAGCTGAGAGTGAGGAGCCAACAGGCAGGAAGAGCTGGCAAGTAGGTGTCACAGGTCACCCTTGGTGGGAGCAATGCTCTGTCATCCTAAAACATGTAACAGTGGCTGGAAACAGACTATGGACCCTTCCCAGAGCTCGGGAAGGTGGGGAGGGTGATCAACCCAAGGGGACATTGGCATTATGCAGCAACTTAGACCCGTAAGTGCACAGATGGCAGAGATCAGCCCTCATCTGCAGCTGTGAGTACATTGAGCTTACATGGGGTACAGACAGGGGTCAGGTTGTTCTCTCACTGCAAAGCAGCAGTTTCTCAGGGCTTTGGGGGCACTAACAGGTCTTAGTTGCCTAGACCAGCCTCACATGGGGACTTCTACCTCTGCTCATGTGTTCAGGAGCTGTGTAAGATCGGGCCTGGGCCACCTCGCCCATATGTAAGCTGTGCTGTGGAGGTACCTGTCTTCAGCCCTGACTCTGACCTTGTTCCCAGGGTGACTCAGGTCTACGTTCAAGATAGCTTGTCTCCAGTCCTGTCTCCTGGGACTTTGGATCTTTGTTGTAGTCATGTCATAGGATCATGGACTCACAGAGTGGTTTCGGTGGGAAGGGACCTTCAAAGATCACCCAGTCCAACCCGCCTGCTATGGGCAGGGACATCTTCCACTAGGCTCAAAGCCTGCCCAACCTGGACTTGAACACTTCCAGGGATGTGACATCCACGGCTTCTCTGGGCAACCTGTGCCAGTGTCCCCAGTCCTTTTTAGTAGCCACGTCTCCTGGAAGGACCCCAGCCCTACGTTGTAGCTTTCTCTCTGGTCCTGTTTCCAGCCCCATCTCCTGTTGCTCCTCACAGGACTCTTTGGAGCTACTGCAGACCCAATTTTACAGCTTGTGTTCTCTGGCCCTGCAGCTGCACATCATTCTCAGCACCCTGCCGGCTTGGTGAAGGTCCTGCATGTGCTAGAGACACACTGGCTCCTGGCTCAGCCCCCCTGCAAACCTAGAGGATCCCCACTCCTGCTCTGCAAAGGGATAGCTTATGCTGTGGGGCAGGGGTCCCTGTCATCTGGCTATGGCTGCTTCTTTTTGGGGCTGCAGACCAAGCACAGAGGAGTAGACTGTGGCTCCCCTCCCTCTCTGGTTCTTGGTGCTAATGTCTCACACGTAGATCATCTCTCTGCTGTGTTGGGCAAGTCCATTTTGTTCCTTTTTATAAGCTTTATTGTACTTTTAAAAGATGTTCTTAAGGTCTGCTCTGTTCATTATTTGGTCTTTCTGCAGTATGCAGCTGGATTTGAAGATGTCCTCTGTTTGCAGAGGAAAAGCGATGAGCTGTGGGTTGGGCTCCCTGCTGAACCACTCAGCTGAGTCCCTCCCTCCAGCCTCCTGGTACCACGGGAGGGGAGCAGGCTCATTTGAGGCTCCTCATGTCGGTTGAAGGCAACTTGCTTGTCACCCAAGAGTTACAGCAGTAGAAACTGCTGCCGGGAGAGCCCGAGACCGGGAAGCTTGATGCTCTCCCTGCACCGTCTGGGTCACCATTCTCTGCATCTCTTTGCTTTCCCTGTTGAGTGTCTGGTCTCAGGGAGGTCTGGGTACTCCAGTTCCCACACAGCACCACAGCTTGCTGTGACCTGGACCAGGAGCCATCGTGTTGCCTTAAAAGCTCAGTGTCTGGACACAGCAGGACCAAGCTCATCCCATTTTGCTCTATTCCTGTGCATCCCAGGCTGTCTGTCCCAAGCTCCTGCCAGACAACCCAGGGTGTGCTAGGAACGGTGCTGGCTCAAGAAGGGTCTGTGCCATGGATCCCTGCTGCAAGAGCCAGCTGGCCCATGGTTGCAGTGTTGCTGAGCTGTCCCTGTCAGTTATTAAAACAAAAATTGCATTAGCTTTTTAGATTATGATATATTAGTCACATAAGTAGTAGAGGAATTCCTTTCTGGCCATGGGCAGTTAACTTGCAGAGGAAGTATTTCATTTCAAGAAAACCAATAAAAGAAAAATTTTGTTTTAAGGAATTTCCATTTTTCCTTCCTGGCCACCATTTTTTTTCTTGTTTTTTTTTTTATTTTCTATTTCTCTTCCAACTCTGTTTTTCAGCCACAGTTTTTTGTTTATTGGTCACATTTCCATGTTGCTTTCAGAAGCCCCATGAGCTCCAGCCTGCAGGTCTCACGTCCTGCTCTCTCCTGCAATGTCCCATCTGTGCTGGTTACTGTGGACGAGCCGTTGCAGGTGCTGTGGGAGCTGCTGCGCTGGATCCAGCCCTGCCCAACGCAGCTGGGATGACACAGGCTTCAGACATCACCTCTTGGGTGCCAGGCCTCTTCACAACTCTGTATATAAGCTGTGTCCCCTGTGCTCGGGGCACTGTCACAGCCCTCTAGCTAGTCCTGCTCCTTGGAGGCCTTTGGGAGAGCTGCTCCCTTCAGTTGCTGTCCCTTCAGCCCACTCCTTGCTTCCTTGCCTGTGTTCCTAGAAGGAGAAACAAATCTGGTGCAGGCAGCAAGGAGTCACGCAACACTCTCATGGCTGGGTGAGGCATGAGGCAGATCAGGGGAATGCCCAGCTGCCCACTACACATCTCAGAGTGTGCCCTTCAGCCTCCCAGAGCTCCAGGTCCCAGACAGTGTTTGCAAGGAACCCCAGCACGTTTCTGCACCCTGCCACACTTCCTGGTCTTGGTGCTCTGTTTATCACGTGGCCCAGAAGGCTTTCTTACCTGCTTTTGATGAGGAGGCTGCACATTTCTGGCCCAGCCATGGATGTAAACCCCGTTGCTCTGGTGGGAGATCGGAGCTGATGAGCATTAGCAGATAACAAAGCCTTTGTACTGGAGTACAGTTGGCAACTAAGCACCCTCCCCAGTGGGATGGGGGAGAGAATCGGGGGAAAAAAAGTAAAACCCGTGGGTTGAGATAAAGGCAGTTTAATAGGACAACAGAGGAAGAGAAAATAATAATAATAATGATAAAAGAATATACAAAACAAGTGATGCACAATGCAATTGCTCACCACCTGCTAACTGATGCCCAGCCAGTCCCCGAGTAGCAATCGCTGCCCCCCAGCCAACTCCCCCCAGATTATATACTGTGTGTGACGTCATATGGTATGGAATAGCCCTTTGGCCAGTTTGGGTCAGCTGTCCTGCCCATGCTCCCTCCCAGCTTCTTGTGGACCTGGCAGAGCATGGGAAGCTGAAAAGTCCTTGACTAGTATAAACGCTACTTAGCAACAACTGAAAACATCAGTGTGTTATCAACATTATTCTCATACTAAATCCAAACCACAGCACTGTAGCAGCTACTAGGAAGAAAATGAAGGTGCAGGACCTTACAAAGAAAGAGACATGTAATGAAGTGTGGAGGTGTCCGTGTTAGAGGAACTCCCCAGGCAGCATGGCACCATGCCTGTGGGGTGGTGGCCAGGCATGGCTGGGTGGGCAGGGCCCCGCATGGTGCTCCCTGGGGCACTGACACTTGTGGTGAAGGTCTGGACTGGGTTCAAAGTTTCAGGCACCTCCCTGGTCTGACCCCCTGGTGCGGCACTGCTGGAAGCAGGGAACACTGTCCTGTGGGCTGTCCCTGTGCTCTGCCACATCTTCTCCATTCACCCATTCAGAGGTGCCCTGGACTTATCCTGGAGCATGTTATCGTCCCTTTTGATACCACTGACAGAGCCTGCAGGAGCACCATACCAGACCCCAGTCCTTCCCTGCCTGCTGGTTTTGGGGTTGTTTGACTTAGTAAAGTCAGTTCATTAGCTGCTTCTGCCCATCTACCCCCGTTTGCTCCTGATCACACTAGTGGAATGTCTCCTGCGCTCTCTGCAGTTGTGACCTGCCCCCACTCCCCCTCCCTGCTCCCACTGGGCAGCCCCAGCAAAAGTCTGCCTGGTGCCATTGTCTCTGTTTAGCACTGTAATTTCATGGGTCGTACCTGGCTGTTAGCCTGAACACGCTGCAGTTAATGGTGGAGGATCAGTGTAACCCACAGAGTGATTAATCTCTCTCTCCTCTGCAGCAGTGTGGAGTATGTCCATGGGGAGGGGAAGGCAACCATGCACAATGAGTGTGGGGCTGAAGGTACCACCTTGAGGCCAAGGAGGAGGGTTGTGTCACAGGGGGAAGGACGGAGCCTGGTTTCTGTTATGCAGCTGCAGGGCTAAAACTCAGGCAGCCCAGCGACTACAGCAGTGCTTACCAGGCCAGAGCACCCTGCTAAGCCCAGTGTCCTCATGGCCTTGAGCTGTCCTGGAATGGGGTCCTGCCCCACAGGAATGGGCAGCTTGACCAGGAGGGACAGATGGGCTTTCCTGGGTGAGCTGGGCCAAGCTGGCAGCTTGACCCCCTTAAAAAGAGGGGTTGCAGGTCTGGCACAGAGCCCAGCTGTGGGATGGCATCCCTTTGAACTGCCTGTTGCGCTCTCGGGGCTGGAGACTTTGCTGCACTCCACTCTCAGGAGATGCCATGGAGCCAGCAGAGCCCTGTAGTAGGGCTGCAGGACCTGTGGCTGGGACAGAGGCCTCACAGCTGACCCATGTTGTGTTGCTTGCAGCTGGCAGGACCACCACCAGCGAGGAGCTGGAGGACATGCTGGAGAGCGGAAACCCAGCTATCTTCTCCTCTGGGGTAAGCACTGCATGTCAGCCCTGGTCCAAGCCTGGCAAGAACAAAAGCTGAGCCAGCCCCCTCATCCCAGGGGCATTGGCTGGCGGATGTGCTGCCACAGTGGCCCCATTACAGGAATGCTGAGCACACGTCATGCAGGAGGTGGGACCTGGGTGCTCAGGTCTGGCCTGAGGATGCTGCCTGAGCAGGGGCTGCATCCTGGCTGGAGGGTGGGGTGGGGGTTTGCTGCAAACTGCCTGGCTGAGTTGGCTGGAGGGGCTCCTGCTCTTCCCTGTCTTGGTGCCCTAATCCCAGCATCTGAGGAGCTGAGCATGGTGCTCAGTGGCCCTGTCTTCTTGCAGATCATTATGGATTCAAACATCACCAAGCAGGCACTGAATGAGATTGAGACACGGCACAGCGAGATCATCAAACTGGAGAACAGCATCCGAGAGCTACATGACATGTTCATGGACATGGCCATGCTGGTAGAGAGCCAGGTAGGGAGGCACCGTGGCCCAATGGCCAGCTCACCGCAGGAGGTTGGAGTGGGACAGAGTTGCTGCTGGTCCCCTGGCTGGGTGGGTGCTGAGGGGAGAAACTGCATTTGGGGCTGACATGGCTCCCATTGGGGCTGAGCGGGGCTCCCCAGGGCTGGAGCTACCCACTCTGCTCCCCAGAGCCAGGGGCTGCTGCATGCCCAGGGCAGGAGGTGCAGTGATGGGCTCTGGAGGAGGGCAGCGGGTGGCTGCCACACAGGTGCTCCATCTCCCCTGAAGCACCGGGCTCTGCTGGGTGAGCTTGGGGTGCTGCCAGCCTTGGTGGTCCTGCCAGGCCGCCCCAGCTGTGTCGCCAGCCCGCAGCGCCTGGCCCTTCAGCTGGGCATTTGCTCCTGTGTCTCTGCTCAACCCCCTTCTTGCCCACCATGCTGCCACGGCCTGAGGAGACACCAGTGGCAGGTAAAGCCCCACCAAGCCCTCACCGGTGCTGCATGCTCCGCTCTGCATGGCTGCGCCCTGCATGTCTGTGGCTCTCATGTGGTGCCAGGGCTTGCCAACGGCAGGCAGGTGAGGGTGGCCGTGGCATGGCAATGTTGCTGCCCCATCCTGTCTGCCTTGGGGGACAGACACGGGGGATTCACAGAGCCCTGCCCCACTCTAAGGGCTAGACCGTGCCAGCACCCTGCGTTGCCCTGTGGGGTGGGAGGCTCTCAGCTGGTTGCACCAGGAGCAGAGGGATGCTGGGCTGGCAGCAGTGCACGCAACTGCCTGCTCTGCCCCAGGCATGGCACAGGTAGGAAGGAGAAGCAGCAGCTTTAGGCAGTAGAGCCAGGCTACATGGCACAGGCATGGGACAGGGCAGCAGGGAGCCTGGTGGGGGTCAGTGCTTGGAGGGGGGTAACACCAGAGCATCTCTGGACTTGCAAGGCTCATCCTCCCCGTGCTTTCCCGCGTTAGGCTGAGAAATGAGCATTGCAGAGCTGCTGGCCATGACCCCTGGCTCTGTGGCCCCGACTCCCTGATTCCTTCCATGCTGTGCAGGAGGGCACTGGGCTTTGAGCCCCCCCAACCCCTGCCAACCCTGTCGGTCACATGAACTGACAGACTCTGTCTCCAGCTGCTGCAGGACCTGGATGCTTCACTGTGCAGTCAGGAGGTGGCCAAAGGAGGTGGACAGACTACAGGGGAGTTTGCCCCAGTCTGTGTCCTCATGTCTGCAGGAGTCCACATCCCCAGTCCACCCCTGCAACCCTGGGGGCAGAGTGGGACAGGAGTCCCTGCAGGACCTGGTGGTCTGGCTTTGCCAGCCTTGCCTCAGGGCCCTCTGCTCTTTGCAGGGTGCTCGTGCGTGTCAGAGCTGTCATCCCTGCATGTGCATGGCTTCATGAGCATCCCATGTGGCGCTGCTGGTGCTGTCCTTGCTCCCCTGCCATGCCTCCGGTTTCAGCAGTGTGCAGCACGGTGTCAGTGTAGATCCTGTTGTGGCTTTGATGTTACCTGAAACATCAGACAAGGTGGCCACCAGGCCAGGACTAGTCTGGAGAACCTCTTTGACCCTCACCCCTTGCTTGCCTCTCTGCTGGGATGTGCACAGAGGTCCGAGCCCTCTGGGACAGAGCCCATGGTCTGGAGACCCCACCCCAGGGCACCCCGGGGCACCCACTGCCTGCAGGTAACTGATGGTGTCTCTCTCTCTTGTGCAGGGCTGCTGGGCAGGGTGACATCTGCATGATGCTGGGGAGCAGGAAGGAGCTCATGTCTGTGCACATGCGGGTGCATGGGCTCTGTCCCCGCTCTCCAGGGTGAGATGATTGACCGCATTGAGTACAACGTGGAGCACTCGGTGGACTACGTCGAGCGTGCTGTGTCTGACACCAAAAAAGCGGTGAAGTACCAGAGCAAAGCCAGACGGGTGAGTCATGGCACTGGCTAGGGCCTGTCTTACCCTGCCTACGCTGCTGACACCTTCGTCCCGGTGACAGGCCCCTGCCTGGCACCCCTGCCTGCCCCACTGCCTGCACAGAGGAGCAGTCAGTATGGTGCAGCCTCAGAAGTGTCTGGGCACTGCTTTACCCCACACCACTGGGTGTAGCGTGGGTCTCACTGGTGCCACCAGCTGAGTGAGAGCTCCCCAGCACAGGTTGCGTGAGTGCCCATGATGAGCCATGGGGCAGGGGTGCTGCATGGGGGTGAGGAAAATGGACAGGATTGACCCTGTGGCCAGGCCTGCTGTGAGAGCCATGTCCCTTGCCAAAAAAAAGTAGAGAAAAGGCATGGTCCAGCTCTGACCCTGAGCACAGTGCCAGCTGTCTGTCCTGGTCTGCACACCTGGTCCGTAGCAGCTCAGCAGCTTGGGGACCCGGGGGCCACCAGCTCGGCTCTGCCAGCCCAGGGCTGAAGGGAGAGCTGGGGTGCCCATCCCTGCCCCAGGGCTGCTGGAGCCCTCTGGCTCCCACAGTGCTGCTCAGAGCCCACCATGGGCAAACAGGAGCAGGGCAGATGCAGCCCCCAGCTCTTGGGGCCAGCCTACCCCCAACACTCACGGTCCCCTCTCCCCTCTTCTCCTTGCCGGTGCTGGGACACCTGAGCAGAAGAAGATCATGATCATAATCTGCTGCGTGATCCTGGGTATCGTCATTGCCTCCACCTTCGGCGGCATTTTCGGCTAGACTCACCCCACGGGACTGTTTGTGTGTGATGGATGGAGCCACGCGTGCCATGGGGCTGCAGCCGCGCCGGAGCGAATCACGCAGCCCCGGAGCCTCCCAGCAGCATTTCAGTTTCTAATGCATGGTTGTTTGTGACGCTGTATGTGCGGTGCGTCTGTGTGGAGGGAGCACCAGCCCCGGGGCGCTGGCAGGGTGCAGGGGATGGTGATGGGCGCAAGGGGGACCCTGGGGAGGAACCCAAGCTCTCATCACTGCTCCAGCCTGGGTGACTGGCTGGGACCGGGTGGGGACAGAGGTGCCCTTGGGCACTGCTACTCCTCCTGTGCTGGGCAGTCTGTGTTAGTGACAGCCAAGGATGAGGAGGGACTGAGGAAGAGCGTTAGTGGTCCTTGGGAGCACAGTGCCCAGTCAACCTCCTCCAGCTTCCACATCACCTCCAGCCAGAGCTCTCATGTCTGTCAGCCACATCTGTGCTTGCAAACACATTTCCTTGGGCTGCTTCTCTCACGGGGCTCTTCCCTAGGGGTGCGCTTTGCCAGGCCCTGCCTCCCCCCCATCCCTGCCTGTCCTGTGGCCGTGCCCAGCTGCGGGGCCCCATCCCTGCTGCTCTTCTGATGGCAGGGGTGCCCCCTCCCTAGGTGAGCCCTCGCCCCGGTGTGGGTGCCAGGGGCTATACGTACCGCTGGTGGTGGGTGCCTGATGGAGCAGTGTAGGTTGAGAAGCTGCTGCTTGGGGCCATCACAGTTGCTTGGGAATGGGGGCAGGCCACGTGAGGGCCTGTGCTGCACTCTGGTGCTGGCTTGGCAGGGCAGGAGAGCACAGGTACTTTAAGGCCAGCATGTTTCACTGGCTGCTCACCCTGCACCAAAGCCTCATCATTCTGTTCTCAATCACAGTACATGGTGGCCATGGCTCTCACTGCCCCCAGACCTGGACTCTGGCCGTCAGGGTTTGGGGCTGGCTCTGATGCCTGCAGCCCCTGGCAGTGCTTGCCTGGGAACAGGGCTGCTTCCAGCCTCACTTCTCCACATAGGCACCCATGGCTGGGGGTTGGAGACAGCTGGGCTTTCTCCTGCCACGGTCCCAGGAGCAGCCCTTGTTGCATCCACCCCCCTGCAAGCTAGGAGCAGCAGCCTTCCTCTTCCTCTATTCTACCAGCTCCTGAGCAGGGCAGTGCCTGACTGACACTTCCACCTCTTCGCCGTCTCTTGGTGTTGGCCTGCCCCTGCCACCTCCTCCTGGCAAAGTGCCCTTCTGCCTGCTCATCCCCTGGGCCACCCAGTGAGGCTGTGGGGTGCTGTGGGAGCACCTGGGGTGCCCTGTGCCCTCTGCCGCGCCCACTACATGGATGCAGCCACTGGGATGGCCTGAGCCTGCTGGCAGCTCGGAGGGGCCCTGTGTTGCAACTGTCCTTTTTCCTCGGGCTGGGGGCAGGGCTCTGCCCTCACACTCCTTGGAAGGCTCCAGGGCTCCAGCTGGCCCATGCACATGCCAAAGCACTACAGAGGGGCCCAGAGCAGGGTAGGCACCTGGGGCCAAGCTCACAGCCACACACTGGGATCGGGGCTGGACGTGAGCCCAGATAGCTGATAGCAGAAAAAGAGCAGGTAGCAGGTAGCATGTCACCTGCCCACATCAGCCAGGGTGAGGGCAGGGCTGCTCCAGCCCTGCACTCCTCTACTCTGGCTGGGTGCTTTAGCACAGGGACTGGCCCTACCTCTAGTGCCCACAGGTGCAGGGTGAAAGGCAGTGGGCTCTTGCCAAAGCACAGTGCTGCTTTCCCCAGGTGCAGCCCTGCCCAGTAGGAACCCAGACGTGGCTCTTTCGCTTTTTGTCCCACAATACCAGCCTCTGGTTGCATTCAGCCACCCCTGGGAAGTGTCTCCAGCCCAGGTTCCCTGCCCTGCCCAGTCCAAGCCCCCAGTCGGTGTGGCCATGGGGACATCCAAGACTGGAGCCCCCTTCTTTCAGAGTCTCACAACAACTGATGTGGGCTACAGCACTGCAGCCTGTGTGTGCAAAAGCAGTTGGGGCACTGGGACCCCTGCAAGCAGGGGCAGGCTGACTCTGGAGCTCCTCTCCAGGGCAGGATGCAGACATGGGCAGGGTCCTTGCTCTGTGGAGATGTGTCTGGCTACAGGAAAGGGAGCTGAAAGTGATGCTCTAGTGCCTGCTTCTCCTGCCCCCGTGTAGCTCCTTGTCACCACATTGTGCACTCTGCTCTGCTGAGCCAGCAGGAGCGCTGGGCCCCCTCCTCTGGGAAGCAATAACACTGCTGGCAGGGGCGCTCCTGGGCAGGCAGGCAAAAAAGCTCCTCTCAGGCTCTCACCCTGCAGCGATGCCCACTAGCACAAGGTGACTTTTTTTTCTTCCAAGCAGCAGCTTTTGTGGCACAAGCCCACATGACCATCAGGGCTGTGGCCCACCCCCATCAAGGCATGAGGCCAAGAACAGCACTGACTGAACAGCACTGAGGGAATTCTGGCACTTGCTCCTTCCTTGTTGGTACCACCGCTGCCAGCAGCCTCTCAGCAGCCGGAGCCAGACAGGGCCACAGTCAGCAATTCTGCCACTGGCACTTTGCTGGGATCCTGCAGGCGGCAGTGGCCCCAGGCTCCAATGTGAGGGAGGCAGAGGAGCAGGCTGCCATTGCTGTCCCACAGGCAGGCTCACACTGTCCTTGCTGTGAGGGGAGGGTGTTTTGGTGCAATAATTACCCCTGCACTACGGGAAGCCCCGTTCAGTTCCTTTTTACCTACGCGTCGTTGCATGTACAGACCAAATCACCAACAGTGTGGCTGTGCTTTGGGAAGACATTTCATTTTTTTCTTTCTAGCCCCCAACCTCAGACCACTAGTCCTTTGGGTTACACCACCTCTGTTCCAAGCACCACCTGCCCTCCCAGCACCGGGAGCGTGTCGATGCAGTATTCCACGAGCAGTGTGGGGCACGCACAGCTTGCACTCGAACTGGGGATTGTTTTTCTCGTAATTAATGTACTTGAAGGCTTTCCGAGCCCCCCGTGGAGTTGTACTGTTGCTGTACTGTGAGCTAAGTGTCCTTGTTTTCTATGTGGATCTTGACCCTGGCTTGCTCTGTCTCACTGGGCTGGATGACACTGTATGTTGCCTCTTTTCTCCTTCATCCTTTCCCTCCCTGCTAGCCTCTGTTTCTTCTCCCAAAGCTTTGGGTGCAAAACAGCTTCCCATTTTGTGGAATTTTTATGTAGAATAAACATTTGTAACTGTAAAGCTCTGGCTGGCACCCCTCTGTTTCAGGGGAAGGGAGGAGATGATGGGGAGCAAGGGCTGGGGTATGGAGAACCCCAGCACCCTGGGAGCACTAAAGCATAGAGGGTGTAGGCCTGATGCGAAGCTCCCACAGGAGCAATCACCACAGGAGTAACGCTTCTGCCAGGAGGATTTGCCCTCATGGGACACACACCTGTATGCTGCCTGACTCCCTGCCTGTGGGCAGAGGGGAAGCTGCCAGGGAACTAGGTGCTCAGTAGTCCCCTAGTACTTCAGTACTCCCTGGTACTCAGGGCACGACACAGGAGACCAGCAACACTTTTGACTCGTTGACTGTTTAGTGAGGAGGCTGGATATAATGTTCTGGCTCATCTGGAGCTCCAGATGGCTTGCTGCACTCTCAGGAAGAAAGCAATGGCACTGCAGACACCAAGTGGCCAGAGCACTGTCTGCCACTCTAGTTTCACCAGAAAAACAGGGCTGGAAGCTTTACAGTTGGCTGTTGGACAGCACCTGAGCCAGTTTAGACCTGCAAGAGCCACAATGAACTGTCCCAGCAAGTCCCAGGCCTGGGGTGGTGCCCATCTGTGCCACCCACAGGAGGCTCACTGGAGGGACCAATACACCATCTTCCATGCCAGCAGTGTCCAGAGCAATTCAGAAGCGAGGGCGGCGCTTTCGACCTGTGTATTTTGTGTCTGCTCGCACTTCCCTGTGGAGAAAAGAAGAGAGCAACTAGGTCATTCTGGAGGGGACGGGAAGTGGGTTTGTGGCAGGAGTTTGAACAGTTGACAGCAGGCCAGATGAGCACAGTCAGCCTCAGCTGAGGCAGGACCCACCTGAACTTAATTGCCCTGTCATCATCTACAACTTACTTGCCCTGTCGTCGTCTACGCTCCTTCTTCTCAAGGATCCAGTCCCGGCTTTTCTTCACAGACTTGCCCTTGGTGTTTCTGAACCGCGTCCTACAGAGAAAGCAGACAGCAGCTAGAGAGGAACAGAGGTGGGGGACACAGTTTTCTGCCCTGGAGGATTGCCACCCAGAACTGGGCATGCCCTCTGCCTCATAAAACCACCCTTCCCACCACCCCTGGGATGAAAGAGGCTCAGCCAGCACGGGGGTAGGTGGCCAAACAGTCAAACTCCAGACACACTGGGGGAGGAGGGTGCTTCCAGTCCCAGCTCTGAGCGGACGGATACATAGCCTCCATGGGCTGCAGCAGGCCAGCAGTCCCCCGTGCCATGTCTGACACACCAGCAGCACGCTGGGCTGTGGGATCTTGGGGCTCAAACACAACCACCTTCCCCTTGTCTGCTCTACTCCAAAGCACACAAAGCCTCTGGCTTCCTAACAAGTTGCCAGTTCTGCTATTTTGCCCTCCAAGACCAGGTACCCCCTGGACTAAGTGAGCAGAGAACAGCAGTGTAAGAGGCAGGAAAACATGGCAGCCACAAGCTCCTGGCAGCCATGACGACTTTCCTCTGTTTTTTTGTTCTCTGTCTCTCCCACTGGCTGCAAGAGGGGCTTCTCCCTGCACCACTACCATGGGAGGAGACCTGGCCAGCAGGAGAAACCCCCAGGCAACAGCTAAGCAGAGCTAAGCAAAGAATTTGACAGCACAAGAAAGGGAACACCAGGCTTCAGGCACAGCAGCCTGCCTCCCCAACAAAAAAAGCCACACTTGGCATCACCAGCACTGTAAACATTCCACCTCCCATCACCACTTGCCTACACTACAGCTCTGAGCTGCAGAGCCAAGTGCTGGACAGAAAGTGCACCTCAAACTGAGTGCTTAGTTGCAGCTCCAGGGTAAACATCCACAACAGCTCTGCAACGCCACAGCAAAGACCTCCAAACTAACCCTTTCTGTTCCTTGTGTCTGGGGCCCTTCAGTAAGATAAAGCAGTGCCCATCTGGGCTGCCAAGGGTCCTCCTAGTGCCCCCATTCCCTTCCCTTCAGTCACTTTTCACACTGCAGTGCTGTGGTCCTCAGTCAGCAAAACCCAGCCCTTACACCCCCTACACTCCTTTGCTTGGGAAGGACTTGCAGCTTCACCCCCCACATGGTACCTCTCATTGGTGAACTTTGCCTGACGTATCTCTTCTGCATCAGCACACTCAGTACCAAGGCCCTGAAAAGCAAAATCGTGAAGTTTCGCTCTTCTCTGGAGCAGACAGAGCTAAGAGTCATGCCATCTAAATTAAGGGGAACCCAGGGCTCAGCAAGGGAAAGGACTGGAGCAGGAACAAACTGGTCTTCCAGAAATTATGGCAAAGAAACCAGATCTCAGGGAGAGCAGGGGTTGGTAAGACTGACAGCAAATGCATAAATGAAGTCACATCTGAAATGCAGAGCTGCCTGGCTCCCACTCTGTGACTTTCCCTCACCCATAGCTCTTCCACATCACCCAGCAGCCAGGAAGGCAATTCTGCTGCCTTGTGGAGCTCCTCACCTTTGGTAATGTGCCAGATGCCCCAACAAAGAGACAAAGGAAGAACCTGAAAGAACAAGAATAAGGAGCATGAAGCTGGGATTCTGCATGCGATTCCCAGTCCCCAAGCAAGATTGAGATTGTTTATAATAGTCAGATCTAAGCTATAACCTCTGTCCAGGACTGTATCATGGCAGAGGGAACAGCTTCGAAAAAAAAAACACTGCCAAACCCAGGCCTCACCCAAAACACACACAGACATAGAGACACAGGACTCACTTCTTGGCTTTGGCACTGTTGGGGTAATCTACCACCATTCCTCCAGTAAAGCCAGCTCTCATGGCTTGGGCCGTGATGAGCTCCAGCTGGAAAAAGAAGCATGTGCAAAAGTTATTTTTAACTAGCAATGCCCAAGAGTCCTCTGGGCTTGACCACAGCTAACTGCACATGCCAAAGATGGGTCATTCCTGCTCCTGTTAAACTCTACACTAAGCTCTCAGTTCTGCAGTGCCAACCAGACAACAGTCCACTGCCTTTACTTAGTTGTCCCTGCTCCTCAGTCTATCCTGGGTTAATTGGTGCAGCAGGCCCTCTAGGAGAGGGATACTGGGCTGGATTTTCCAGCCCTGGGAAATTACAGTACAGTGCTGATGACTACAGGTCAGTCTTCAAACCCAGTCATACAGGGGAATATCCAGGACAGCAGATGCAGATCACGTCCCTCCAATCTCTTTGATTTTAAGGCTCAGCCCAAGACAATCTGTGAAGCAACAGAAATAGGGCATTCTCCTTATACATTTTTTCAGGCTCTTGAGGAGCTTTATAGATGGCAGGAAACACAGACCCAATGTGGAGAAACACATAGAATCATAGAATCTTAATGGTTGGAAAAGACCTCTGAGATCATCTAGTCCAACCGTCAACACAACAACACCATGACTACTAAACCATGTCTCAAAATGCCATGTCTACATGTTTTTTGAACACCTCCAGGGATGAGGACTCCACCACCTCCCTGGGCAGCCTGTTCCAATGCTTCACCACTCTTTCAGTAAAGAAATTGTTCCTAATATCCAACCTAAACCTCCCCTGACACAACTTCAGGCCATTTCCTCTCGTCCTATTGCTAGTTACTTGGGAGAAGAGACCAACACCCTCCTCACTACACCCTCCTTCCAGGAAGTTGTAGAGAGCGATCAGGTCTCCCCTCAGCCTCCTCTTCTGCAGACTAAACAACACCAGTTCCCTCAGCTGCTCCTCAAAAGACTTGTTCTCCAAGCCCTTCACCAACTTCGTTGCCCTTCTCTGGACACGCTCCAGCACCTCAATGTCCTTCTTGTAGTGAGGGGCCCAAAACTGAACACAGCATTTAAGGTGTGGCCTCACCAGTGCCGAGTACAGGGGCACGATCACTTCCCTACTCCTGCTGGCCACACTATTCCTGATACAAGCCAGGAGGCTGTTGGCCTTCTTGGCCACCTGGGCACACTGCTGGCTCATGTTCAGCTGGCTGTGAACCAGCACCCCCAGGTCCTTTTCTGCGGGGCAGCTTTCCAGCCACTCTTCCCCAAGCCTGTAGCGCTGCATGGGGTTGTTGTGACCCAAGTGCAGGACCCGGCACTTGGCCTTGTTCAACCTCATACAGTTGGCCTCGGCCCATCGATCCAGCCCGTCCAGATCCCTCTGCAGAGTCTTCCTACCCTTGAGCAGACTGACACTCTGCATTCACAACACAATCCATTCAGAGCCCCAAACAGCACACAACTTCTCTGCCCGACTCTGCCTGTACCTCTTTCCCCACTGACTGATGTCCTGTACCTGTTCTGCGTTCTCAGGGTACAGCTGCAGGACTGCTCGGGATCCTCGGGCCTACAGGAAATAACGTTGGTCACAAACCTGTCTCAGTGCAGGCAACCCCTCTAGTAACCTAATTCCTAATCCAGACACTAGTGCCCACCTCCCCAAAGCCTCCTGGAGAACTCTCCCAGGAGAGCTGCTCAGACTGCAGAGCCAGCTCCTCCACAGCACAGCAAGGCAAGGGGGTAACAGCAGGGATCACAGAAGCATGAGACACCATGCAGGCAGGCAAGGAGATAGGAAATGAGTGCTCCTGCCAGTCTTCTGTTTCAGAGCAGCATTTAATTAAAATACCCGACATAAAATACCTTGCTAAAATGCACCAGTGAGGATGTAAAAGGAAGCAGAGGCCTGACTAGGAGAGTGTGACACTTACCAAGGCAGTATAAAGAGTTGAAAAGAATCGAAAAAGGCGTTTTGGAGGGCTGTGTGACTTCTTATCTGCATTACAAAGCCACTGCACTGCAGAAATACTGACAAAGAAAACAAGACCCCTCAGACACTGAGCCATCAATTCTTTCACAGAGTCTGTCACCTCCCTTTGAGCTTACTTCCAGCACTAACCATGTGCTAGGCTTCAGGGAAACGATTTAATTTTCCTCATGTAGCTTTGCCTTCTGTTTTGCAGTTACATGACCCCTCTGGAGACTCACTATGTCAAAACCCAACAAGGTGCAGTAGTTATTCAAGCACAAAAGAATCATCAAGCATCCCCTTTAGGCCAGGTGCTCAAATAATTCAAGTGCTTAGCTATGGCCCTTGCATGGTCATGCAGGTTTTGCCAATGAGCAATCCCAAACAGAGCATTTGGATCAGCAACGGACAGTCCCTGCTCCTTTCCAGCACCTTTCTGAGGTATTCTCTAAGCAGAAAAGTGTTTATGTCCCCTTCACCTAGCTCTCTGTCGCAAAACCAATCATCAGACCTTTGATCCCAGGGACTGACCTTGCAGCTGAGCATACATTCTGGTTTCCTCCTGAGAGCGGGTCTCAACCGTCCTGACAATATCCCCCATTTTATTTACTTCTATAAACTTCCTAGCTCACCAGCACAAAAAAAGACAAGCATCACTTGGGAAATAGCTGTTGGAAGCTACTTCTACCATCCAGAATCTCAGCAGCTTGTCCCAGAGAGGTGGAGTCAAGTTGCATGGAGCAAAGAGAATGACCAATAAGGACAGTCGTGCTCATCTGTTGTGCACCATGCATGGACCATGTACAGATGATGTAGTTATGTGCAGATGATGCAGTTATGTGGAGTATCAAGAGAGTTCGCTTATGTACACAAACTCACCTGATACAGCCATCAAACGTGCCAGGCCTGAAGGGAATGCCATGACCCACATCTGCAAGAAGAAGGTCTCCTTCTACTGCCCTCTCCACAGCCACATCTGCACAGAACAGAGCACAGCTCAGAAAACCAGCTCACACCTTTGAGGACCACCTCTGAGGTGAGGTAAGTGTAGCAGGGGAGGAGGGCCTGCTCACCCAGCATGGCAGAGCTGATGTCCATTCCAATCCAGTAGTGACCCTCATCGGAGATGTAATCCCCGCTCAGCCCAGAGCCGCAGCTGAAGGGAGGAAGTGGGGAAAGCTCAGGGATCATGGGCCTGGTCTGAAGGTGACCCTGGCCAGCTGCAATGCTACAGCAGCCCATCCCTCTTCTGCCCGCAACAGAGAGAGGCCGGTGCCGTGTGGTGTGAATACCCCTGGCACCCCAGTGCCCATCCGGCCCCTGTGCCGTGGCTGGCTGAAGCCCCAGATGCCCCGTGTGCCACAACACAGGGCAGGACGCCCGCTCACCCCACGTCCAGGAGGAGGCATGGCCGGTCCTCAGGCAGTCCCAACAGCTCCACAGCCCGCTCCGACATCTGCGACTGGATCTCCACCACCCGGGAGCTGCAAAGCACGGCCAGGGCATGGACAGCAGGCGGCAACCCCGCGGCGAGACGCCCCCTGCCACCGCCTCACAGATTTCCCCCCCCCCGGCCGCCGCCACACAGCGGGGTTACCCCCCCCGCCTCACGTCAGTACTCCTCCGCCGGTGCCACACGGCGGGGCCGCCGCCCCGATCTCACGGCNGCCGCTGTTAGTGAGGCCTACCGGGTGCTGGGCAGCGTCGCCCTGCGCCACAAGTACGACCGCGGCCTCCTCAGCCCCGAAGACCTGCGCGGCGCCCCCCAGCCTTCGGGCCGCCCCCCCGCTGCCACCCCGCCGCCACCCCGGGCCCGTCCCGCTGCCCGCAGCGGGCCCATCCCGCCGCCGCCTTTTGACTTCGACGCCTTCTACCGGGCGCACTACGGGGAGCAGCTGGAGCGGGAGCGGGTGCTGCGGGCGCGGCGGGAGCAGCTGCGCCTCCGCCGGGAGGAGGCCGCGGCCCAGGGGCGCTTCCGGCTGCTCTCCGACCTCTCGGTCGGGCTCATCTTCTTCCTGGGCTTTGCTGTCCTCTACGGCCTCAAGTGACAGCTGGGCTGGGCAGCCACCGGGGGCACCCACCCAGCTCCACTGCTGTGGCAAGATGGAGTGTCACCAGTGGGCATGGCAGTTGGCTGCGGGGTGTCCCCTGCATCCACACAGTTGGCAGGCACTGTGTGCAGGGTCTGCTCCTCAGGCTGTGACATTTCCCCTCTGCTGGTGTGACCTTCAGATCCAGTACGTGACCAGCAGGCACCGTGTGTGGGCTGTGCTCCTCAGGCTGAGACTGTCCCTTCTGCCAGTGTGACCTTCAGAGATAGTGCATAACCGGTAGGCTTCATGTGTGGTCTCCGCTCCTTGGGCTGTGACCTGACCCCTCTGCTGGCGTGACCTTCAAACATGGAGTGCAACTGGCTGGCACAGTATATGGCTGTGATGTGACCTGCAGACAGCATGTGACCACTGGATACCACATGCGGGCTCTGCTCTGCAGGCTGTGATGTGCCTCTGCCACCAGCATGACCTTGCAGACATGGTGTAGGGGCTCAACAGGCTGCAACGTGCACCCTCTGCCAATGTGACCTGCAGACGGTGCCCGACAGGTAAATGTGGTTCATGGACTCTGCTTTGTGGACTGTGATGTGTCCCCTCCACTGCCACTGCTGTTTGACCTTGGTGAGAACCACGTGCCTGTTCTAAGCTGCAGCAGAGATTAAATGGCTGTCAGTGGTGTTTGGTTGCTGTGTGTGTTTGTGGGGAATGAACTCACTGGTGCTGGGTTATGATTCTCTGTGTTTTTCTGTTAATCCGAAACCTGCCACGTCTGTGCTGTCACACCTGTTGTTACTACATGTCTGGGGAATTTAAGGAGAGTTGGTCTCCAGACTGCATCACTGCCCTTGTCTGTCCCCATTCAGGGCTTGCATCACTGTGGCGAGTACGGAAGTCTTGGCTTCAGCAGCCTCGAAGAATGAAACCTGGGCCCATGGCAGCTCATGTCCTGGTCAGTGTGCAACATCACCTGGAGGCGCTGTCCGAAACATGTCTGTGTTCACAACAGCTTGTCCTGTCTAGGGCTTGCCAGGAACTTCACACAAGACTATCCTGCACAGGCCTTCATGGCTGGGAGTGGTACACTTCTGAGCACTGAGTGGCATTACTTGTGTTGACATGTATCTAAGCGTCATTTGCACATGAAACTATTTGCCTATTTAAGTATTTTAAGAACTAAAGATTGTGTCTCTCAGAGCTTCTGTCTTTCCTTGGGTGAAAGTTCACCTGTGCTATGCTGGTACTGCATGGAGTGAGCAAAGCTCATTGAACTCTGAGTGTGCCAATGACTTCATCTGCATTACTTTGCACTGGATTTGCTGAGCCTGGCTGGCAGCGGTCTGTGCAGGAGCCAAGCCCTCGCCTCTAACTGCAGTGACACTTTTCTCCCAACACAAAAATGTTAAAAGCAAATATCCTGTGTTTTCCAGCTGCAGAGTTCTGTGATACTGATCTAAGCCTGAGGCAGTAGCATGGCAGGGGGTGTAATGTGTGCTGCTACAGGGTAAATGCTGTATAGGAGAGCTTTCTGCCTTTTCTGGAAAGCATTGTACCACCTCCAGCTGCAGACTCCGGAAACTGCTGCATGTTTGGAGCAAATTCAGCCCAGAAGCAGAGAGAGCGCTTTCCAGGATGGTCTCTGGTTGTCAGTCCATCCCTCTGGGGTGGATTATAGTGCTGAAATGTCAGCATGTGAAGAGCACATGTGAAGAGTTGTGGCTCTGTGTCACATGCTGGTGCATTTTCATGCTGTAAACCAAGACAATTGAAAGACCAGAGGCAGCTTCTCTGGTAGAGTTTGGCAGGAAACTTTCTCTTCCAGACTGGAAAAGCTAGGGATGTCCATGGGAAGAAGTGGGTACTAGGGAGCACATCTCTAGTCCCTTTTGTCATGGCTTGCAGGTTTTTAAGGCAGCCCAGCCAAACACAAGGTGTCCTCTGGATTGATCTTTCTTAAATCTATGTACTGCTGATGCCTGGGGCTGTGAACTGTTCCTGCAGGCAGGCTCTGCCTTGTCAGAGAGGGGGTCTGGTATAGTGCAGCATGGAACAGGAGGAACAGGCTAGCTGGTGTGTTGCTTGCATCGTTGTGCTCCCTAACACTGGGGGGAAGAGCTGCTCCAGTAAGCTGGCTGGGCTCACTTTCCTGTTCTGTGTCTGGTGCTTGTGAAGGGGGGGTGAAGTACCCAGGCACGAAAACTGAGCTAATCCATGTGCCCTTCAATGGGTCGTTTGGGCAGTTCGTATTACTGGTTCTTCCTCTTCTTCATCAGATCTCCATGATGTATCTTGAACATTAAAGATATCCAGCCATAAACTGGTGATGAAATGACACATCTTTCTTTTGGTGGGCTTGGGTGGTAAATATTCCTTGTACTTGTTGGAAAATGGAGAGTAGGGAACAAGCTGGTGTTTCACATAGTGACTGCAGCAGGTTGAGGAAGAGGGTGGGGGGGTCCTGTTTCCCTGAGGCTGTGCTGGGAAGGGTGGGCATGCCTGCCTACAGTCAGTGAGGAGTGGGTAGGATAGTCTCCCTGGGCCATTGTGGACTTCCCTCCTGCTTGCTGGAGGCCCATTCTGTGCTGCCTCTGACGCACAGGGGGTTGCTGTGCACTTGTGATGTACCTTCTGTGCTCTCTGTGCTCACATGCTGCAGGCAACATTTAGTTTTGCTGACGAGTTTGGTCAGAGGAGGGGAAGCATGGCATGCAGGGTATGGAGGGATGCTTCGGGGCATCCAGTATGATGTGTACTCTCCAGCGTCACCTTTGCTCTGGTAAGGCCTGAATGCTCCTCTGCTTCAGGAAGGATTTCAGGAGCTCAGGCACAAAGTGGCTGGAGCTAGTCCAAATGCACAGACTGACCGCCAGCTCCCAGCACACCAGGTTTCTACCCCTTTGTCTTCTTGTGTCAGTACTGTTACGTTCTTGTCTTTCCCTAGTTGTTTCCCTGATGGAGAGGTGCCAGGAGCAGCTGGATTTCTTGCAGCTTTCCTTCAGCCAGGTGAGCGCGGTCCTTGTGGGGTGCCTGTGGCACAACTGTTAGGGGACTGTTAGACAGGGCCTAACTGTGACAGCAGTGGTGTGTGATGGCAGGGGCTTGTGTAAGCTGTACGAGCCCACCAGCCTCAGAAGGTCAAAGTGGAAAAGGGGAGGAAACAGGGTACAAATGGGGCTGATAGGATGTGTGAGGCTTACTCAGAGACCTACTTTGTATTTAAATCTTGTGTTCTACCTTTCCTGGGGTAGCGGCTGAGCAGTACTGTTGCCAAGAGGTGACTATTCAGTGCTCCCATCAGTGGGATGCTGAGCAATCGGAGAGAGTTACAGAGCTATCTTCAGAGACAGGGAAGTGCTGGGCAGATCAGTGAAAGCCTGAGGAGTTTGCTTTCCCTCATGCTTACTGCAAAGGGGCATAGGCTTGTGCACTGCTCCAGCATCTTCTTCTGGCAGCTGGATCTGGGCCATACAGCAGAGGGTGAAGCTCTGCAACTGCTTGTGGCCTTGGCTGTCTTCACACCTCAGGGATGACAAGGATGTATCCTTGGGGGTACTGAGCCACAGAGGGTTGTTTCTGTGAGAGACAGAGGCCATCTTCCTGCATTTGGGGGCAAGGCAGCCATGGGTAGGGGTCACAGCAGGGAACAGTTTCCACTCCTGGGTCTACTGTGGGCTTTGTCTCCTTTTGAGGGTTTATCCAGTTACTACAAAACAAATCTCAGTAATATACTGCAGCTGTTATACAGTCTTCTCCTGGCCCATGTCCTCGGGGTGGTGAGGATGGCAATTTCAGCTGGGGAGGAGGTCACCGTGAGTTGTCGGCATCCTGAGGCCTTTGCTGGGAGGAGTGTGACATTCACAGTGGGGATTTTTTTCCTCCTCACTCTCAAGTCCAATGGGGCTGCTTTTGTGGATTTTCTGGCACGTCCTACCATCTCTTCATTGCTCTGCAGCTCCGCATTCTGTCTGCCTTTATAGTAAGTGATGTGTTCTATGGATGCTGGATGCTGGTTCTTTGCTCTCTCACCCCTGACACCGATTTTTGCCAGCTCTTAGATTTGTGTCACTGAAAGGAACTGCCCACGGGTGAGTTGCTGCTGGGGTCTCAGCTATCACCCTGTGCCCACCCCTCCAGGTCTGTACTGCTTTATCCTGCACCTTCACCCCAGGGTTTATTCTGTGCAACTTCTTGTTACTCATTCCCACTCTTGGACAACAGACACCATGCCACTGTAAAAGGGAACCAAAGCTAAAACTAAGTAGTTAATGGCCACTTGGTAATTAGATGCTGTTACAAACTAAATCAAACAAAAGCTCCAGGCAAGCTGAGACAAGCTCAGATGAAGCCTGACAGCCCCAGTCCTGAGGCCTTGCACGCTCAGTGCAGACCCCATTCCCCAGTCCTATCCCAGCCAGTTCTCATGGGCTGATGTCCCCATAACGGCAGGCTTGGGGTGCTGAGCTGCTCACTTCGGCTGCTGGATAGTGCAGCCTGCAGATCTTTAGGTCCTCTTCCCTCCATCTGGAGAAGCTGGGCTGTTCTTTGGGAAGGAAGGGGTTAAACCTGGCTCCTGGAAGGTCTCTGGGGGTGCCAGCTGGGCTGGGGGCATAAGGGGCAGAGGCAAGGAGCTGCAGACCTGGTGAACAGGGTCCTGAGCAGCACTGGAGGAGTGGCCATGGCATCCCCCCGCCAGGAGCGGAGCGGGGTGAGGGGACAGCAGCAGCTGGGACAGCCCCAGCCCTCACCTCTGTGGGCAGAGCTTTGCACCTGGGTCCTGCTGCTGCTGCTGGGCCCCATGGTGGCTCTACCACCTCAGGGAAGGGCCACACAGTTGGCAGCACCTATGGATGGGGGGAGCAGCTCCCCCTCCCTTCAACAGCATCCCCTGCAGCGATTCCTCTGTTAATAGAGTTAACTGTTAATAGAGTTTCCTTTATTAACAGCCTTGCTGTTTGCAAAGTGCCTGCCACACAGAGGGGCCCAGCTGGGGCACCCTGGCACCATCCCTCAATGGCTGGCCCTGGCCTGGGGTTTTACATCCCCCACTGACCTGTGGTTACAGCTCAAAGGGTCGCCTGCAGGCTCCCCATGCTGAGGACACCTCTTCTCTCACAGGTATCCCATCCCTCCTAGACTGAGGGCTGCTGCTTGCCCAGCCTGGCTACTGAAATGGCAGGTCGGGGAGGCCACAGACCTGGCAGGACCAGCTCCCTGTCTGCCCCTCCTGGGTTTGGCTGCACACCAGCTGGTAGAGGGGCTGAGCTGGCCCCAGGCTGTTGCCTGACCCAGTATAGAAATGAATGGAGGTGCACACCTGGTGGCAATGCTTCCTCCCTGGGGCAGGGAGGGTGAACAGGGGCATGTTGACCCCCCTCGACCTGAGTGGCCCTGCAGGCCAGGCAGTGCTTGGTGCAGGTGGGGAGAATCACTGTGCGGGCAAGGAGGGGCACAGAGGGATCATCCTGTACTGCTCCCGGCTCCTGCCTGTTACCAGTGTCCCGGTCTTGTACCCTGTGCAGAACTTCGTCCTCAGGCCAGGCCTGCCTGTGGAAGGGGCCAGAGCTGCTGGTATGGTGAGGCGCTGACCATGCACTCTGGGGGCAAAGAGGCAGACACCTATTGCTGCCACGTTCCTCAGAGGTGCAGGGTGCACTAATGCACTAATGCACACTCCCCACTGGGGCCACTGCAACTTGGGGGTCTGGCTGCCTGCCTGGAGCAGTACATGCTCCAAACTGGACAGGACCAACTCCAGGGTTGGAGTAACCTCCCCACGGCAGGGGCTCACCTTGCTTGGCAGTTTCCCAGTGGTTAAAGGACATTGGCTGAAGTGGGGTTGTGGCCAGCCCAGCAGGACCATGGGGCTGCCAGGGCCTGCCCACTGCTACCTGAGCTGGGCAGGTGCCCGGGGGTGCTCTAGGGCTCCTATGGGCTCAGAAAGCCAACCAGGGCCACAGCAGCCCAGCTCACTTTGTTCTTTGGACCATTACTTTTGGAGCTGTCAGCTCCAGTGTGACACACTCACCCTCCCTGGACTGGAGAGAGCCAGCTGCTCACCTTGAGGGTTCATGCTTAGTGGGACCATATTTGCCCTTGCCGTAAGGTGAGTCAATATCTGCTCAGGGCCAGGGAAGTTTCTCCTGGAGCTGGTGACAGACCCATGCAGCATTGCCTGGGACTGCCCAGCCCTGGGGAGCCAAGGCAGGCACTGTCTGGGGAGACCCACTGGTTGTGCCTGGCTGGTTTTCAGGCAGCTTGGCTCCTTGTGCACAGTCACGTGTGTGCTAGTGCCAGTGCTGCACCTGGTCGCATCTTGCAGGGCAGTGACGCAGCTCATCAGCATTGCTTTTGGCTGGCATTCAGCCCATACGGGTGTCTGGCTCTGGGCTCCAGCATGCATCATATCCTCATGCCATCACCTTGGGGTCTGTTCCTCTTGAACAGGGAACAACTACCCCAGGGTCTGCAGCTGGAGGAACCAGGGCTATCCCCCCCAGCCTTGTATCACCATCCATTGCATGAAATTAAGGAAAGTAATAGACCAGCTCAGAATGAAACAGGGTGAGCTCAAGCCTCCTGCTGCCTTTTCAAGTGGTGACTGAAGTCAGGGCTAGTGCAAGAGGGCGGATGGGGAATGGGTACTAAAAACACTGCAGCGCTGCACATAGGCTGATGAGGCCAGTTGCTGCGGAGCCATGAATGAGCCCAGCCGGCTGTAGGGTATAACCCTTCATGGGGGCAAGGGCTTGGCTGCTGGCAGGAGGTAACTCTTGTTACCAGAATTCTTCACCATGTGTGGGGCCAGACATCTGGGAGATAGTCCCTAACACTTGCCTGGGCGGAAACTCACACTCACTGGACTCTATGCCCACCTTGCAGGGGCTCTCATCTTTCCCAGGGTGTTGATGGGCCGGGCCAAGTGCAGGTGCAATGCGCAGGGGCTCCCCTGGCTGGAGGACCCTGCTTGACTGCCAGTCATCTCCAAGCCTGGCAAGTGTCCCCCCACAACCACTCCCTCCCTGCCTGTTCCATCCCTCTGTTCATAGCCAAAGCCAAGGGGTAACACAATGCATGGAAAAAAGCCTTTATTTACAAAGCACGTGGTGCCCAGTGCTCCTGGGCCCTCTTCCCTATCTCCACTTGACTGAGCCCACCGACATCCCTACAAACCAGCTGCCCCCACCCCTAGTCACTGTTTCTCTTGCTGTGGATGCAGAGACACCCCACCCTGCCCCACTGCCCAGTCACACAGCACCCGCCCCATCCCTCCCCCAGTCAAGCACCTCCATCCCCCTGTGAGCACCCACCCCGGTGCCTGCCCAACAGACACTGCAGCCCCTCAGAGCTGTTCCTAAACCACACACCCACCCCCACATGCTCCCCAGCCAGGGTGTTCCTGCGCAGCCCCCGTGGAGGCACAGGGCCAGGAGTGAGGACATTCCCCATCCCTGCCCTGCTACCGGTGCGGAGGCTCCTGCTTCTGGTGTGGCGGCCGCTGCTGCCTGCGGAGGAGCTGGGGACTGAGCAAGGGAATGTGTCCAGTGAGGTGCAGGGGCGAGCCTGGGCTGGGGATTTCAGAGCACGGAGAAACTGGCTGGTGTCCCAGGGCTGGGAGATGGTGTCTGGGAGACGCAGCCAGCATGGCAAAGGGTACAATGGCCTCTGAGGGAATGAGAAAGGCAGGCACGAAGCCATAGGAGAGATCAAAGGCTTTGGGGGCTACTCCCTTCCACAACGGGGCAAGGCAGGCTGGTGCTGGGCTAGCCAGGGTACCTGGGCGCCCCACGAGGCCCCCAGGGTCCCTGCCCACTTCATCCTTCTGCAGCAGCTCCTGCAGTTTCTCCAGCTGCGTCCGGCAGATGTGGGAGCGTGTGCGGCTCTGGCAGAAGGACTCCAGAAAGGAATCGAGGGGCAGGTCCCGGGCCAGGAACTGCTCTATCTGTGCCTATGGGACAGGCAGTGGGACAGCATCAGGCCAAGAGAGCCGTGGGACCATGGAGAGAGCCCAGATGGCTGAGCCCTACCCTGGCCTCTTCTCCAGGGCCTGGCATGTGGGAGGGCATGGGGAGGAGTCTGGGGCCCAGGCAAGGAAGGGGCAGCAGCACAGGGGTCTCGCCTGACTCACCTCTGACTCTGCCTCGGAGGCGTAGAGCTTGGCTTGGAGCTGGCCCAGGGCATTCTGCGGGCTCCAATTCTCCAGGTATGTCTCTGTGTTGGGAGGTGACAGGGCTGCCAACAAACCTTTCCCTGGATGCCCCCACTGCTGGGGCTACGGTCTTTCCCATCCATAAGCACCAGCTCCCCACCCCTTGAACTGAAACACCCCCAAACACATCCCTGGAGCCACCTGCACACCGAGGCCTACATCCCACTGCAGTATCTGTCCCAGCTGAGGGCTGGCTATGCTGCAGGCAGCATCAGCCCACACTGCTCCTGATCATGGCTGAGCCGTTTTCCCAGGGCAGGTTTGAGAGTGCTGAGCCCACCTGGGCCCTTCTATTAACGCAGGTTGCTCTGGCTGTGCCAGGCTCTGCCTCATCCCATTAGCTGTGCCCCGCTCACCCAGGCGCTGCTGCTTGTCCCAACATGCCTCTCGTATCTCCTGCAGCTCCTGGTACTTGATGGCGAGGGAAGCCTTCCCGTCCTCCAGCCGTGGGCGCAGGGACAGGTTCACCCTGGCCAGGGTGCAGTTTGAAGCCAAACACATCTCCCGCTCCAGCTGCAGACTCTGAAACTGTGGGAGCAGGAATGGGGCAGGGGGAGGTGGGGTGGTGGTGTCAGCACTGGGAGAAATGGGCAGAACCCGTCAGAGCTGGCAGCCCACTGGGAGGGGGTCCATCTCCCTCCAGGGGCAAACCCTCTCCTCCTGCACTGTCCCCATCCCTCTGCTCTGCCTGGAAAGGGGGTGTGCCCTGGGAAGGGTGCAACAGCCGGACCCGGGCTATGAACGCACAGGGCAGCTTACCCTGAATGTGGCAAATGTCACAGCTGGCAACCCAGCCCCCTTTGCAGAGGAAAGGGCTCCTTAGCTAACAAGGATGTCAGGAGAGAGACGCACACCCTCTCTTTGCTGCACACACATCTTCTGCCCGCACAGAGAGGAGCGGAGTGTGGTGCTGGGCTGTGCTTTGAGAGGCCCAGGGGAAAGATGCTGAAATCAGGCTGAGAATGATTTCAAAATAATCTGACCCTGTTCCCACAGAGGAGCGCCAGGAACCGCTGGAGCCAGGGAGCACGCAGAGCTTATTCCGGGTGCAGGGAATGAAGCCAGATGTGGAGGGCACAGCGAGGGGCCAGGGCCTCCCAGCCTCCCGCAAATCTCGGGGCAGTGAGAGCAGCGGGGACAGCGGCTGCGGCCCTGCTCAGGGCTTTGGTGGCCCGAGGCTGCCCGGCAGGCGATGGCTGTGGAAACCCGGAGCAGCGCCAGGAGCCCCGGGGCAGCCGCCGGTCGGGGCGGCCAAGCTGAGATTTCTCCGCGGCCATCCCAACCCACCCGGTGGGTTTTGCTGCCTCCTCCAGAGCCTCCGGGCTCGGCGGGCGGGATTTCGGGTATCGAGGGAAGACGAACGAGCAGCGGTGCCAGGGACCGGCGGGTGATGCCCGGCCCCGCCAGCCACGGCCACGCAGCGCCCGGCGCCCGGGCTGCGGGCGGCTCTGAGCACAAGGAGCTCCGGTTCCGCACCCCGCCGCCCCCGCCTAGGGGCGGAACCGGCGCTGCGTCCCGCTGTGTGCATCCTGCTCCCCGCTCTGTGCATCCCGCACTCCACCTCGCTCTGCGTACCCTGCACCCCGCCGTGTGCATCCCGCACTGGGCATCCTGCATCGGACCCAGCTGCGTGCATCGCACACTCTGCTCTGTGCATCCTGCACCCTGCTGCATGCATCCTGCACTGCACCCCACTGTGTGCAATACTGCACCTCCATGCATGTATCCTGCACTGGGGTGGAGACTGCTCTGTCCTAGTCAGGACATTTCCATGGAGAATATATCTGGTGGGAGACAGCATTTAAAATCCGCTGCTTGACTTCAGGTGTCACCTCAAACCAACACTGGCTGCTGGAGCTGAGTGAAGGGAAGTTGCCAGGGAGCTGCTGGGGGCTGGAGGTCACTGCTGTTGGGTGGCCAAAAGCCGAGCAGGATTTAGGAAGCTTTTGGATGGGTAGCTTGAAATGAGGACCTGTGAGGAGCTGGGGCTGTTGCAGGAGAGATGAGAACCTGTCTGTACATTGGAACATGCTGTAGTGGAGGGACAAGATGGCGTTGCAGAGATACCCACTGGCTGGGCCCATTCTCCTGGGCTGGTGAGTACCAGCCCTGTTGTACTGTGAGGATATTTTAGGATGCTCTTCTGCATCTCCTGGCCTGTGTCTCTCCACTGCCTTTGGAGAGCCCTAGCAGGAGATAGCATCGCTGGGATGAGAATCATTTGCTCCTTAGTACAGCAGTGCAAACGCAACTCCAATTTTACCTGTCGCTTGGAAGCCCCAAAGGCCCAGGAGCAGCAGCAGCGTCATTTCACAGTCTGCCCAGTGCCACCTGATGTCATCAAGCCTGCTGTTTTGGAAGCCAAATCCACTCTGGGGGCACCAGGAGTGGGGTGGGGGCACCTTCCTGACAGCCATCTTCCACCTGCTGCTACGATCTTGTGCCCCTGGTGTAAGAAAGCCTCTCCTCCAGCCAATGTCAAGTCCATCATGGAGCTGTCCTGTGCCCCCCCTTTCTCTGTGCTGTTGTGCCTTGCAAGGCAGGCATGGCCTTTGCTCAGGCTGAATGTCCCACTCTGTCTTCGAGGATAACTAGTGTTGGGAGAAGCACTTCTGGGATTTCTAGTTCAACCTCTGCATGGCAGAGTTGTTCCCAGAACCAGACCAGGCTGCAGAGGGCTATGTCTCATTGAATTTGTGGTGCCAAATTCACCAAGGCTGGAAATGCTTCCACCTTTGGAGAGGGCCAGCTGACACTGCAGAGTCCCTGAAGGGACACATTCCAAGGCAAGTGGGGACTCCAGCCAGAGCAGGAGACTCTGGCATGAGCTGCACTCTGAGGTCCCACCAGTACTCTGTGCTCTGGTTTGTGGGGGATCAGTGCTTGGTGCTGGAGGCTCTCAGGAGAGCAAGTGCAGCCTGCTTCATCTGAGAGCTGCTTTCAGTAGAAGTAGCCCTGAGCTCTCTTTCTCCTCAGACATCCCTAGGTGCAGGTGCCCCCAGTGCTCTGCAGTGCTGAGGGTAGTTCTCTGGAACAGTGTAAGTTATTGTCTGGCTTGGATATCCTCCACTGCTTACTTCCTTCAGTATTTCCTAATTTCTCAAACCTTTCTGGATGGCTCCCAGTGGGCACTGGGCTCTGCAGCTGCAGCCATTGGTAATGGAAGTCCCCAAGGCAGAGCCAGAAATGGTTTGTGAAGCTGAAAGTGCTTCTCAGTCTGTCCTGGCAGTGCCACAGTGTTGTGGGATGGAGGAGCTATAAGGGGCCTTGTCCTGTGCAGCCTCACAGCATCTGCTCTGTCTGTACCTTTCCTGGCAAAGGTTCATCTAATTTGATCTCAGAAACCGGGGTATGGTGAGCCCATTCCTGTAATGAGCTCTTCTCTCATTAGAGTGTCTCCTAATTCAAGTGATTCCTAACATCTAACCTACTGCTCTTTTGCTTCTGTTTAAGTTCACTGCTTCTTAGTCACAGCAGACAGATCTACTGACAACTTTGATATCATGTTTCTGCAGCATCAAAACATGACTGTGCAGATAGACAGGTAGCAACAAATCCTGACAGATGCAGCCTCCCATCAGGAGAGGGATCTTGGCACCAGGACATTGCCACAGCTTTTGACCCTGGACTGTGAACGTGGTGATGAGGTAGGAAGAGTTCTCCCATGTGACAGGTCCCTTCTGAACCCTTCTGTGCAAATCACTGGTCCTTTATCTCAGTGTAACTAGATTTAATTTTCTTACATCCATTCCTGTGAGACATAATCAAGAGTTTTTCCCTCCATAAGCCCCAAGACTCCAGTCCTAGCACCTGACATGGGATTTCTTGGGTCTCAGTGGGAGCACATCAGGGATATAGAACAGACGTTCATTAATGGAGAATGAGCTCAAGCAAGCAAATTTATTGGGATGCTTCACCAGACACTGCAGAGAGGCCCAGAGTATATGGAAATTTGTGGCATGTAGCTTTTTTGCTTGCTGTGATTTCTGGAGACAGCTAAGAAACTCTGATGAAAAGTCACTCCAGGGCTGAGTGTCTTCCTCCCCCAGGGAAGGTACGTGGGGAATCCACAAATTTCACAAGTGATTTTTAAATTCTTGATTAGGAACATAATAACAAGGAAACATTGGCAAGCACAGGGGAAAAGAGCTGAGCAGAGGTGGAGCCTGCACTCAGAGAGGAGAAATGGAAAGTGGCATTTCAGTATAACCCTACTACCCTTGGCCTCCCCTCTCTGCTCCAGAAAGGCTCAATCTGTTTGACCATGCAGAGCCTTTGCGGAGTGTCCAGTGTGGACAGGAAGGGGAAGAAGCACTAACAATACTGAGCTGGTTTGATGAGGATAAGGGAGGATTTGCAGTTCCCTTTGCACAGGCTGCCCCATGTCATGCCACCCTTGAAATTCAGCCGTACAGAATAACATGCCGAGTACCACCACCCACCCTCATAGCTGTAGGCACAGTTCTTACTGTAAGTGTCCTGATCTTTATCCTTTGTGGAGAATTTCATGTTGTCATGCATGGTGTTGGGATTGTCTGAGGTCATGGCATCCCCTGCCGTCCCTGTGTAGGAGCCCAGCCTCAGCCGGTAGCCATGGGACTCATCTTCCAGGCTGAAAAGGTTGTAGTCTGCAAAATTGGTGTTGTCCGTGGAGTCCTGGATAATAAACCTGACCTGGTAGACCTTCTGCTTGGAGATCTGATGGATGTACTCAGTGCCTAGCCAGTACTCACTGCGCACGTTCCCAAAGCCATACTTGTAGGTGCTCCAGGACTCAGCCCAGGTGACAGGTGTGTCTTTCTGGTTCCTCTGGATGACCGTCCAGCCTCCGTTTGTTATATTCATTTCACAGTACACCACGAGGTGGTGGAGTCCTTTTGGCTGGATGATGTAGACACCGCTGCGGCTGCCAGCAGGGATCTCGCTGCAGTCCTTGGGCCAGCCTGGGCCAGGAAGCAGAAATGGTTATTATATCCCACACGATGAAACACTGAAAGCACCTGATATTTCTTGTGTGCCTATATCCTATTGTACACGCATTCTTGGGCTATATTCCTGCCATGTGCTCAAAGGAGTAAATCAAAGTCTTGAAATTAGCAGTGTAAGAATTTGACTTCATATCTTCCCAAGACAGGACTCAAACTGATGGGGGCACACTGCCAAAATATCTTGGCCTGGTAAGACCAAGCCAGACATTGCCTTCACCCAGCACACAATGCCTCCTAGCCCAGGTGGCATTCAGTCTTGCAGTCCTGTGGTGATTTCCCTGTAGCATGCAGGTGATGTATCACCACACAGACAAATGCAAATCTGGGTTATAATGCCATTTGCTGTTACAGCATAGAGGCTTTAGGGCTTTATAGTAATCTCAGAAACCCTGGAGAGATTGTGATCAAGACATCCATATTGCTACTGATTAAATCAGCCCTTGTGATCTTGATAGGGCAAATCCACTGGCTTACCTGTGTAGCTTTTCAGAGACTTCCTGACTTGTTTAATTTGATTATGATCTTTCCATGCTCCAGAGTGTCAGCCCCTTATACAACAAATAGCTGAATGCACCTACACGCTTCTGGGAAGGGACTTGCTCCACTCCCAGTATCTCTGCTACTGGTTATTCCTATACCCAGATAGGACATATCTTATTGTCCTATGGGCTAATGTTGACTGAGTCAGTTCAGTAATACAGTGAGTCCCTCTCTTACCCAGTCTTTTCATCAATTGTATAGTGAAAATAGGAAAATAAACAATCACCACTTCCCAAAGGCCAAAGAATCATCACTTTTCAGTTTGGATCTTCAGGTGGAAAACTCCCCATGCTAAAGATCCTCATCAACTACTAAGTCCAGGGCATGGCTGATAATAGACTCCCCCTGAGGTTATGAGCTGTGGCACCTCTGCAGCCTATCAGAAAATCAACATTTTACCCGGGAGGAGCCAGTGCACATGTGGGACGTGGGCTAAGGTGGCTGAGAGTTCTTCATGAGCCCATTAATGGTGAAACCTTAGAAGCAGATGTACTCCTTGAGAAGAGACTTACCATGGCCCGCCAGTGGGTGAGGGGCAATGTCTCTGACCTGTCGAACATGTTTGCCACCGTTATCTGAAGATAACAAGATAACAAGATAACAAGAACAGAGGAGACAGGAGTGAGTATTGAGAGTAGATGTCAAACATCTGCTGGGAGAACAGGATCTTCTCTAGATGATATTCCTGTTTTTCTGTTGTTGCTCCTAATTGCAGAGGGACGTTACCATTTCAGATATCAGCCAGTTGGTAGTTTGGGGGAATTTACGTGGTGTTAGAATGGGGCAGATGCTTCCTTGGTGAGAAGAATTTGGGCACACTGTGTGAGGAAAAGACCCCAAATGGTGGTGGCAACACTGGAAAGATGGTTGTTAAAGTGCAGTAGAAGAAGTTAGAAAGGGACTCAGAAGGAAGAGGGATTAGAGGGGGAAGAAACGTGAAAGCAGACACAGGAAAACTGGTGCAGATATCCGGAGCTGAGAGAGGGGCTCTGTTCAGCTGGGTCAGAAGGGAATTTGAAGGATGTTGCTGGAAGGGAGAATGGTTTAGAGTGAATTAATGCAATTCTTTTGCTAGGACATCTTCTGTGTATCCACTGATGGTTATAAAACAGAGGAATGAATCACAGGCTTATGAAATCACAAAAGCCATTCCTGTCCCCTCTCTGAAACAGATGCCTAACCCTGCAGCCACTGCTCTGACATCCTCAAATATCTGCTCCCTGCTTTCACTCTCAGCTGGTGCTTTCCTATCCCCTCCCTTACAAAGTGCTTAACTTAAGCCTCTTGCACTGTGTATAAGCCCATTCCTTCTCTTACTACACCCAGAATACACTTTATCCTGCAGACAGACTGTAATATTGCTATAACTTCCTCCTCCATGGTCTTCTGATTTTGGGGCTAAACTATTCAGCTCTTCAGCCTTCCCAGATATAGTCTGCCTGCTCGATTTTTGACACCTTTCTTTATGACTCTCTCCAAATGTGTCTTGAAGCCCACCAGTGAATGTGATGGTTGGCCTGAGCCTGTGTGGAGTGGGAAACTCTCATGTAACATGGTCTAGAGGACTTTCCTGCCATGGTATCTACTTTTACTGCAGCTGTATGAAGCTGTTCACTCATGTTTGTTTTGTAAGCCATGGTCTGCCCCTGCTCCCTTCTGCCTTCATTTCCCATCCATTTGGAAGCCCTCCTCCACAAGTTAAGACTTTCCAATGTTAGCCTGTCTTCTCTGGCATGCCCCCTGCTTACCCATCTTGCATTCATGCTGCTCATATTTTCAGAGCACCCTACCAGTGGTCTGGGTGAGAGATGACTGTGAAACTCAGAGTACACACCCTTTCTCTTCTCAGACTTGCAGTTCTTGGTGAAGCCCAAGCTCTTGTCCTAGTCATGGGTGCTTCCTGTGTTGGCAATTTCCTGAAAGCCAACCTTTGCAGTGAAGGCTGATGGGAAACCAGCATCAAACACTTGGACCTTGAGCTCTTCTGGCAGGAACACTTCCTCCTTCCTTGGAAGGGAACCAGCTCTTTCTGTTGTGTCATGTCCCACCCACAGCCCCCAGTTTTATTCCAGGAGCATTTCTTGGAGGCTTCCCCATTGCTCCAATACACCCTGGTATTTGTACGTTACTCTATGCCATCGTCTGGCTGATTGCTCTGTGTCAGTGCCACTGCTTAGACTCTTTGTATTAACTTCACTTTGTTCCTCCTTGTATTCACTTCTTTCTTGAAATCAATTCTCCACTCACCTTGTGATTTCCAGAGATGGCTACTGTTCTCCATGTCCTCAAAACACACTGTGATTGTTTGCCTTAACATCTATAACACTGCATCTCCAAGGAGAAGCCCATGGCCAACAACACCCTTGGCTTGGTCTTTCTGCCAATGAGACAAACCCGTCCCTTCTCCTGGGATCCTGTGAACTCTGGGCTTTGGATTATTGGACTCACTTATGGTCAGAAGAAGTTCATGCCAGACAGGAGAAGACAGGAAGCAAGCAGAGGAGGACTCTGAAATTATTCTTGTTCCAGTAAGACAGCCTACTGCATGGGCATTGCCCACACATAGAGCAGTATTTAGTCCTTCCTGTGTGTTACAGGGGTGTGGTTAGGCTGGTGAGGAGGTCTGTGTAAGATCTGACTGAACGTGACCTTGTTTGCCTCTCCCTATTGTAGTGATATACTTACCGAGCTGGGAGGACTCTGGGGGAACATTCATAATTTCATCCAGTGTGCCATTGAGGAGATGCAAGTTTTTTATGTCAAAGGCAGGAAGAGATGCTGCCAGGGCCAGCAGGCAGGTGAAAAGCAGGAGACAAAGGTGCTGAGTAGCTGAAATGGGAAGAGATTAGAAAAAGAAGAAAGAGATCATAACTCTTCTGTTAGAGAGCCATGAATCCCATTTGACTCCTTTACTTGCAGAGCAAAATAGGAAAATGAAATTCTTTATATGTAAAGCCATAAGCCCCAATTCACTCATTTAGATGAGCTGTCGTATAGTCATTGGCAGACGTCATTAGCGGTGGCACTTGTTTTTGGTGGTTTTTGAGACAGAAGTATGAAAACCTTGTCCAAACCCAAAGTGACTGTAATCAGAAATCCCTGTAAAAACTGACTCAAGGCTGGAGATAAGAAGCAGGCTGAGCATGGAGGGAGGAATCCCTTTTCCTCCCAGCTCTCATCATGCTCCTGTGACATACTCATGTGGTGTCAGCTGGGACTAAACCTGCCTCCAGTCCGGATTTGTGGGCAGTAAGAACCCAGATGTCTGGGTGGGAACAAGCCCCAGGCAGGGCTGTGTGTATTTCTCTGCTCTGCATGAAAGCAGCATGACTGAGAAGGGCAGCACAAACTTTCAGGAATTACTGCCTGGCTGGTGCACATTATGTCCTTTATATGGTTATATGGCTACTTCAAAATCTTGGCAGTAGCCAACTGCTCTGGTTTGTTCTTGTTCAGAGCAGCTAGGGAAACCAGCGCACTTTCTGCAATATTAAATCTAAATAAAATAATAGAAAGTTTATCATGATTCTTGGAGAGTGGAGCATTGTGGAGACACCTGCTTATGGGAAAATTTGTTCATGATATGATAGATGTAGCTCACCCTGGCAGATTACCAATGTGATCCCTCCACTGTTCAAAAAGGAGCAGAGCCAAACCTATCACACTGCCTTGGGATGCCTGGGTCTGGCACTGTTCCCTGAGATGACTGAGAAGGAAAACAATCAATGATGCCATCCTGGAACCACTGTGTGTGATTGCAGCCACCCTAGAGACAAGCACTCTTTTCTGAGAATGCTCAGAGCTGTCCCAATCATTTGTGCTGGTTACCGTTTTACAGCACAGGTCTTTTAAATACACTTCAGTCCACCTCATTTGCTTCTCAGTTCCTACATAACATTTGGTGTCTTGATACACTTGTGTTTAGAGGCATGTTTAAAGGCATTGCTTCTTTAGGCCATCAGAGAAACAATGCTCTCTCCACTGCTGGCCTGTTCCCCCATGAATGGTCATGAAAGGTCTGGGTAGGAAGGAGATGCAGGGGAGAGGATCAGCCTTTCCTGGGTGTTCTTCTGGGGTCAGCAGCGTGCTTTTAAGCATCTAACCTCCAATCTTGATACCTGTTCAATATCTGCTCCTTAAACAAGAATATCTAAAAAAATCTGTTTTCTAATCTAGGGTATTTAATACTTTCTTTGGAGAACTGAAAATTACAAAGAATTTTTAGTAAATATGAGGCTTGTGAAATGCGCTATCTGGCATTCCATGGTTACACCGATACAGCCTGAAAACAGCAGAACATGCAGACTCCTGCTCCTGTTCCCAGCCAAGGGCACAGCAAGCCCAGTCAATGTAATGGACTTAGTGCTGGGACGTCCAGGGTGTGGGGAGAAGGGAGCCCTGCAGAAGATAAAGTGCCAGGATGCCCTGTGACCCACAGCCACATGCAGTGGTGCTGTCCCCTCCCATCCCATCCCATTCCATCCCATCCCACACTCACCCATTCCGTCTCTGCTGGGACCCTCTAGAGTGGGAAGCTGAACAGGTTTGGCCTGGCTGGAGGGGTGTCCAGCCCGAAAGTTATAGGTCTCAGCAGCTGAGTGGGTGGAGGCATGAGACCCAGACCACAGCACTTGTCTTCTGGTTGGCACAGGACTAGTGGTTTATGGATTATTTGCTCTTCATCATTAAGTGATATGTCCTCAGAGAGTGAAGGCTGTGTCTCACAAAGGTGAAGAGCTTTCTTTAGAGGCAAAGCAAACAATTTGGTGCCAATAAGTGAATGCCTTGAAACAACCGTGATTTACAGTGCCTGGCTGCCCCTTTCCCCAGGGAACGGCATCCTCTGGGCACTTCTGCACATTTCAACTCATAAGTAAATACCCAGATGACATTCCCCCTCCTGGATGGAAATCAAACATCAGGTGTAAATCACTCTTTCCAGAGCAGGCATTGAGCCCAGCAGCCACTGGGGACCCCATTAGACCTTTCAGGGAAGAGGTACTCTAGTGTTCCTGGCAAATTGTGCACGGAACTTCAGAAAGTGCCACTCCAGGTGCCTCCTGAGGTGCCTGGCCTGCCACCACCATGCTGCCTCTTGTGCAATGTGCACTGTGGTCTCCCCTGGCACCTCAGCCCTTGCAGCAGTCACAAGGGAGTTTTGGAAATCATGGCGTGACACTGATGTAAAATGGTCTCACTTCAAGCCCCTCTCTGCTACTAGGAGTGCTTGCACTGTAGATTTTTTACAGAAAATGCCAGACCATCCTTTGCCTAGGGACTGATACTTGCAGTATTCTGCGTTATGAGGACTCCTGTACCCCAGCATCTACCTTGTGCTGGATGGCACAAGATGGCCAGAGCCTGAGGAGGAGCAGGGCTTTTGTCGCAGGCTGTTTGCTTGCAGCGTGGCTGCCTGGTCATGGGGGCTCCTGTGCATGCCCTGCTGTACTGCTGCTTCTGCTCAACAGCAGATGAAAGCAAAGTCAGGCAGCAACCCTCAGCAGAGCTTCACCAGCAGCTTCCAGTGCCCAGCCAGCTTTTCCAGGAGGCTGTGAGCAGTGTTTGGGTTAGGATGTGCAAAGCAGGCAGGGGGAAAGCCATAGAGAGGATTTCTCTGAAACCCCAGCTGTGTCCTCGGGCCCAGCTCCTGCTCAGTATATGTGATATTGAAAGAGCCACAGTTATGGCACAGATCTGTTTATTGCTGCATCCTGGGACACATCTGGAAAAATGCTGCCCGGAGGGTGAGGGAAGGGATTATTCATGTGTGAGATGACAGCTGGAGCACTGTGTCCCTGTGTGGGACTCCCCCATACACAACAGCGACTAAAACTCCAGGAGTCCAGCTAAGATTACCAAGACAGTCAAGGCAGGAACACATGACATATGTGGGCAGGCTGAGAAAGATGGGCTTGTTCAGCCTGGAGAAGGGAAGGCTGAGATGGGATCTTGTTGCTGCCTACAGCTACCTGGTGGGAGGGTGGAGAGCAGAGTCAGGCTCCTCTGAGCACTGTGTCTCGTTTTGGACCCCTTATTACAAGAAACATTTTAACAGACTGGAACAAGTCCAGTGGAGGCCATCAGACTGGTCAGGGGCCTGGAGCTCAGGATATGTCAGAAGAATCTGAGAGAACTGGGCTTACTCCACCTGAAGAAGAGCAGGAAACGGGAAGGTCTTATTGCTGACTACAACTATCTCATGGGAGTATACAGAGAACATGGAGCCAGACTGTTCAAGGAGGTGCATGGTGGTGGGATGAGAAGCAATAGATCTAAGTTTGAACATGGAAATTCCAGTTAGAAATAGGGACTTTTTTTAACATGAGGTTGGTAAAATACTGGAACAGATGCCCAGAGAGAGAGAGACTGTGGGATTTCTATCCATAGAAGTATTCAAGACTTGACTGGACAAGGACCTGATTTTTTAGATTTGCTTTGAGCAGGGGTTGGACTAGATGGCCTCCAGAGGTCCCTCCCAACCTAAATTCTTCTGTGATTTTTTGATTCTCCTTGGAGGTACACAGGGATACGATGAGAAGCAATGGCCATAAGGGAAAGGAGGAAATTTAGAATTAGATAAAAATAAATCAGCCTGAGGGTGTTCAAAGACTAAAAAAAAAAAAAAAAAGTTGTGGGACCTCCATTCTTTGACATATTCACAACTGACCCAGACATGACCCTAAGCAACACATTCTAAATTGTCTCTGCTTTGGTCTTGAGATCAGACCAAAGACATTCAGAGGTCCTGCTGGTCTTGGTTACCCTGTGTTTCTCTGGTTCTCTGAAGAGCCCTGTCCCCAACCCTTATGCATCTATATTTCTGCAGGACCACAGCCATGGCGCCAGACCTTGTGCAAGATGCAGAGCAGGCCACAGCAGAAGGTACCTTGAGAAGCCACTTTGTAAGCCCAAAGATTTATAGCAAAAGCCTGAGGGTCTATGGAGCATGAAAGACCCATACAGCCAGGCAGGCTGGTGTGATTTGCTCTTCCAGGATTAACTGCTACTGTCATGGCCCTGAGTGCACCAGTTGGCCTTAATGGCAGATAACCAGTCCCACCTGGGACCTTCACCTGGGCCCATGATGCCAGTTTCAGCTTGGCCCTGGGCCTTCAGTCCTAACCTGAGCCATACTGTTCGAGTACTGGTCTCCAGTCCCCTCTCTGGCCTTGTTTTCTGGGTGGATGTTAGACCTACACTGTAGATAGCTTATTTCCTGGATGGACCACTCAGATCTGTGTTGCAGCTTATCTCCAGCCTTTTTGTCCTTTTGTCCAGGATCTTGGGCCTGGTCAACTGCTTTCCTTGGTTGGAGCTGTTGCCAATACTCAGCTCTGCCTCTATGCTCAGACCTGGCAGGACAGAGCCCCACCAGCAAGGGCGTTGCCTCCTCAGGGTTCACCCTTGGCTTCTGACTTGTCTGCCTGTGGGGACCAGCCAGTCTTTGCTGTTTCCAGAGAGCTGGCTCATGCCTTCATTCTCCTGCCTTGAGTCCTGCACGGTGCCCCCTGCTCTGCCTCTGCCAGTGCAACCACTGGTTGTTGTCCTCAGCTCTGCTTCCAACCTGTATCTGCTCAGAAGTCCTCTTACAGCTGTCTTAGAAAGAGGTCCCACATCAGCATGATTTAGAAAACCTTTGTTTGATAGCTTTGAAGACACCATCTACTGGAATATTTGAGCTAAAGTCAAACCTGTGGTCTCTGCTGGACTGTAGATAGGCTGCCCTGTTGACACACTGTTTCTTTGAAGGAAACACCATTTGGATCTATTTGGAGCAGCCCAGTGGAGCCTGCAGTACACAGGGGCAGGGAGGACTTCCTCTCCACGGCCTTTGGGGCCCATGTTCCCACTCCATCTGGCAGCTCTGTTGCCAGCAGTGATCCCAGTGGTGGCTCAGCAGCAGCAGCCTGCCTGCCAGCCCTGGCACAGGCACCCACCACACCCCAAGTCATTGCATTGCTCAGTGCTGATGTTAGCTCCAGCAGCAGCCCATGGGAGCCCTTAAGTAAGCCACCCACTTCCCCTGCCCCCAAAGAAAGGGGACATGGCCTCTCTGACTGGGGTCCTTCTTCCCAGGGCAGCTTGGGCCCTCCTCCCTCCACAGACTTAGGAGTGCTGCTTTTAGGATTCTCCCAAACTAAATGAGGCTGCAGACAAAGGCTTCCAACCTCTAATCAAGCAAGCAGGGGTGAGATCTAAGGGTGCAGATGGAAGCTGATCCAGAGATCCCTTTGCTCAGAGAGGTCTGGATGCACAGCAGCATCCAGACCTCAAGCTGCACTGCTTGATGCGGGCTCCTGCAGTACAGAAGGTTTGGTGGGAGCCTCAGCTTGGCACTGGCTTGCTGTGAACATCAGGTTTAAAGTTCTGCCATGAAGAAGGTACCTGGTCAGTAGGTCATTAAAACCAACACAGGAGAAGAAAGTAAAAAAGCCACATCTTTATCCTCTTAAAATTTCCTTGACAAAGTGATGAAGCTGCCTGCACCTTCTGGCACCAAGAATACCCCTCCAAAACAATCTGTCCTGAGAGCATTTTGCTCCTATAGAGGGAGCAACCCCTTGTCTACATTACTGGGGCTGGGGGAGGATCTGCAGGGTCTCATCAGGCCAAAGGCAGGGATTGGGAAGGAGAATAGCAAAGGGACCAGCCCTTGCCCTCTACTCAGAGCATGCAGATTGGGGTGCCAGGGGACACTGTGTATACAGTGACTTCTGGCTGCTGGACACTGGTTCCAGCCCAATGACTTAACTCATTGATCCTGAAACCTGCCGGAGAGTTAGTAAGCAGGCACGTCTCTTGAGGACCTGTCCTCAACTTTCCATGGTCACCTAATCTCTTCTCCTTTGCTAGTTTCTGTGTGTATGTCCTTAAAAAGCTGGGTCTCTCTACTTCAGTTTGATCATGGCTCTCCAAAATTTGCTCCAAGTGGGCAATTCACATGTAGTGTTTGTGTAGCTGAGTCAATAATTGAAAAGGGGATTATTTTGTACTTCTGTGGCTGCAAGGGCATGCCTCCCTCCCCTCAGGGGGTTTAGCTGTATTGTCATGGGATCTGAAAACTGCTCAAGTCAAAATTGGAAGTGCCTCCTTGTGCCTCTACAAATAACAAGTGTGAACACAAGTGGGTGTGTGCAGTGGCTATAAAGTCCCTGTGGAAAGCTTGGCATGGGAGGGTGCACCACTGGGTTCCTGCTCTCTGCTCAGCCGTGCTGTTATGATGGGTGAGTTATCTTTCCAGCAGCACACTGCATTCATGTGTGGTGCTGGGCTCAAACAAGATCTGACCAGGGTGAGTATACAAAGGCACAAGATGATTAGCAGGATAGCAGCCATGATCTTGCCTGGGTGATGCATGCTGCCAGGCATCCTGGTAGCAGAAGGGACGCAAGACCAAAGCGCCAAATGACACACATGCTTAGTGCTAGCCTGTGCTTTCTGCAGGCTACCTATGCCCTGTATTCCCATGTCCTGCAAAGGGAGGTTAATGTGGAGACCTAGATTTCAACTTGGTCCTTTCCCTTCCTGATGAACGCGTGTGGTACATGTAGTTGCACAGCGGTCCTTCCCCAGGCATGATGGCATCTCCCCCAATACCCGAGCTAGTGCAGGGTGTAGGGGTGTGCTGGTGGCCAGCACAGAGGGTTTGGGCTTGTGTCACTGTGTGGGCCCAGGACTTCCTCCTGTCTGCTTGGGAGCTGGTATCTATGATATAGGACCCATCCTCTGGATCGGTTTTCCTGCTAGCTATCACTGGGCTGGAGTGGCTTATATAAAAGGCTTAAGCATGATTACTCCAAAAAGAACTGTCTCTTGTGATCCCTCCCCCCTGGCAAAATACTCTCCCCAGATCTAGCTGTGTCATTGTCCTCTCTTAGCTACTCTTGGGCTGTATGTTCCAAGAACAAATCTGCAGGTTGCTGTCTGGTGCAGGGAAGGGGCTGATCAGGAGGGTGACAAAGCAATTCCTCACTTTACTGCAGCCCTGCAGGGGCAGAGCCTGCACCGAAGCTGCAGCTTACACCACCCTGGGACAACCCTGCTCCTGCCTGTGCCCTGTGGCTCTGCCTTCCCTGGTTGGAGCTTACTGGGGGCTGTCAGCAGGGGCAGAGGGGACTGGACAGGGATCCTAATGGTGCTGGGCCCTTTCCTCCTCAGGGCTTCAGGCTGGGAGAAGTTGGCTCTGTGGGGACTTTGCCCTCCTATCCACAGTGGTGGCTACGCTCCTCTTCTGTGCAAGTGCTGGCCCAGCAGTACCCACTACCAGCTCCCGGAGTGGTGAGTATGGAGTGGGTGTGGGGCGCTGGCTGGGCACCAAGGTGCAGAGCAAGAAGGTGTCTCCCTAGCTCAGCACTGACTCTCAGTCTGCTAAGTGCTAGGAAGGCCAGCATGCACCCAGGCTGATGCACAACACAAGAACTCCTCACAAACAAAGCTCTGGGCCATGGCTTGTATGGTAAGCAGCCTGACACCTGTCAAGCCATCCTCACCCCTTTGGTGGCTCCATGCTGAAACCAAGGCTTTTCTGCCCAAACACCGTAACTTGTCAGGATTCCTCTGTGGTGCTTGTATCTTTTTCACTTCAGTTCTAGGAGAGATGCTCCCAGCAATTTTTTTTTATTAGGATTAGGATTAGGATTAGGAGTATTCTATTCCTCCCTGCAAGGGAGGGTTACACTCCCTGCAAGACCTGTATGTCTGAGAAAAAAAGAATTTCATGAGCTGAATTGGAATTGTCCACAGCAAATAGTCCCTCATCAGATATAAAACAAAAAAAACGAATTAGGCAGCATATTAGTTTGTCAAGTCAGTCATGACAGATCAGTCCTACTAACAGACTGCAACAAGCTGAGGGAAGAGATCCCTATGAGATCAGGGTAGAACTTAGCCTTCTTTTGCAATGCCATGACCCCCAGGGAAAATATAGATTTTAATTACGTATCTTCATCCAGGGGAGCCTTTTGGACACTTCTGATCCTTGCAAGAGCTGCAGCTCAATATATCAAGGGTCTTGCATGAGGGCCAGATATACTTGGAGGACATCACTGACAAG
>VZTL01002603.1:0-15928 GCA_013400535.1 Scopus umbretta | reverse complement strand
CCACAGATGTGTGCTGACCGTGCTGCAGTACCCAGCCTCCCGGGAGTTTGTGGGAGTGCCACCATCCCCAGCTCAGTGCCCTGTTCCTGTGCCTGCCAACAGCCCTGTGCCAGCCCTGGTGCATGTCCTGTGCTGCCTGCAGCTCCTGCACTGTCACCAGCTGAAACACAGTGGCTTTGGGGCTCAGGAGCAATCGCCCAGAGCCCCAGGCATGCGGGTAGCTTCACCCAGTGCTGCAGTGCTGGCTGACACTGGGACGCAGGCACTGGTTTGGGGTGGGTGCACCCACTCCTGTCCTGGGGAGGGGGAGACAGTGCAAGTTCCCTTCCCTGTGCAATCGGTGTATCCCTGCTTTGCTCAGGCCCTGCTCCCTCCCTGGGCCCCGTACACCCCACAGCTCTGCTGCCCACGGTGGGAGAAAACAGCTGCAATAAACCCTGGATCCAGACTTTGCTGCCTTATGTCTACCTGCTGCCGTGACACTGCACCTAAGTGTGGGAAGATGACTCTCTCCAGCCTCTGGGGTGGTGGACCTGGGGGAAAGTAGGTGTATTATGCAGGTCCCCTCCTGGGAAAGGAGATGCACCTGCCCCAGGGATGCCAGATCTCCCTGGGACATGCAGAGCTCATCTTCCCCAGGAATGGTGTGGTGGCTGCTGGGTTCAAGATGATTTGCTCAGGTAGTGCTGGGCCAGATCAGCTGTGGAGCTTGCTGAGCTTGTGCAGATCTGGTGTGGTATGCAGGGGTTTTGTGCTCATTTTTCTTTTTTTTTTTTTCTGAAATATTTCAATGTTCCATAGTGAAAGGCCTGACACCAATTCTTCCTGCTGATGACTGTCCCCAGCATCAGCCTGTAACGTGAGCTTTTCTCCCTTTGGTACAGTTGCTTGACACAGCTGCGTACAGCTGTTGCACGTAATTCTGTCTGTGGGTTTGGTTCTTAGGTCCCTGGACACAATATTGCTTCCAATGGCTTGTTCTAGCCACTATGCACTGAACTGTGGCTGTAAGGCTGTGATTAGCTAACAGGGCCAGCAAAGCCCGGTTGCAAAACCCCCACGCATAGTTTGCACTTGTCCCCAGCTGGGTGGTTGCTCTGTGCTGGGAAAGCGAATCAACCACCATGGATTGGAGTGTGGAGAGGGTGGTGGGCTACCTGAGGATGTGAGAGATACAAGTCAGTCCCACCATACTCTGCTGCAGAGGGGGAATGTGGCTATGGATCTCCTTTGCAATGAAAGGAAGTTTGAACTTAGGGCTTGAAAGAAGCCACGGTTCCTCTCCTCTGTCTTTGGAAGAAAAGCTGAGTTCGAGGAAGGCTTGTGTCTGTGAATCCTGAACAACTGGTGACTCTCAGGCCAAGATCTGTGACTGAGGACCCAGGGTACCCTGCAGAGCTATGGCAGCGCCATGTTCCTGAAGAGGCTGCACAGGCAGCCTTGGCAGCCCTGGAGGCATCTGTGGGCCTGCAGCTCTGATGCATGGGGAGATGAATGCATAAGGGTGCTGCTTGTTGAAAAAGGCATCCTAATTTGAGCTGACTTGAGAGTAGCATTTCTGGACTGAGAGATATGTCTGCTAGTTTAAAAAATCCACTCCAGCCTGGATGTACAACCTCAATGGAGGAGAGAGGCTTGGCAGAAAAAGGCTTAGGGTTCCTGGTAAACAGCAATTTGCCCAGAAGGCAACAATGCACCCTTGCAGTGTTGAAGGTGAACTGCATCCTGGGCTGTATTAGCAAGGGTGCAGCCAGCAAGACATCATTCCCCTCTGCTCAGCACTGGGAGACCACATCACAGGTACCATGTCCACAGTTGAGTTAGCCAGTGCATGGAGTACTGGAGTACACTGGAGCAAACCCATATGGACCCAAGCTGATCTAGGCCTCTTGAACTTCTGGGATCCCTGCTATGTCAGGCTGCCTCAGCCCTTAACCCCAGATATCCCAACCATGCAGTACTGTGCGCCTTTGCAGTGCTGTTGTCCCTTTCTTCCCTGTCCACTCTTCCAGGTACCTCCCAAGCGCTGGGCCAGCATTCACAAGGTTAGCAAGGCAGGATGATGCTGGCCTGGCCTGCTGTCTCTGGTTAGCTCCAGGTCACAGCTCGTAGGGCTGACCTGAGCTGATGCTTCCCTCTGACCCTCCTTGCATGCTCTTGGCCATGTGGTACTGCACTCCCTTTTTGAAAGATCCCCACCTTGAAACCCAACTCTCTCTCGCCAAGTGAAAGTTTTATCTTTAATTCCTCATTTGAGTCTTATGAAAAATTTTCCCTTTGAAAGTCTTTTCTTAGTGCACCAGGAGCCTCAGGTCTGCTCCTGGCAAGAAACTGGCAGCAGTTGCGAGAAGTTCCCAAACAAATGAAGGGCATTTGTGCATGTCTGTGCAGGTTCTAAAAGCAATTTTATTCTGCAGGATAAACAGACTACAGCAGGGATATGGTGCATACATGGCCTGCCTGGGCTTAGAGAAGCTTGGATCAGGTTAGCTAGTGATGACTGGTATTTTTCTGCTGAAGTCATCTATACCTGCAAAGCAAAAAGAGAATAAGACCTTGCTGGATCAGGAGGGTTTTAGGTTTCTAAGTACAGTTTTCTTCCCAGAAGGAACATGCTTGGAAACCGCAGTGTTTATAATGACTTGTTCCAATAACGATCCCTAAAAAACCACCTCAAGTGAAAGGCCAGAGAAAGCAGGGAGCTTTGGTACTTTTCAAGAGAAGAGGAAAAGAAAACAGCTCTTGATATACAGGAACAACCTTATTCACCCCCAGTTCCCCAGCCAGCAAAATGGGCCTGAGCATGGCACTGGTCTGGCCATGTGCCCAGTGCAGACAGGAAGGAGAAAGAGCACTAATGGTATGGTGCTGGTTTGATGAGGATGGCAGAAGCTTTGCAGTTCCCTTTGCACAGGCTGCCCCACGTTATGGCCCCCTTGACGTTCAGCCGTACAGAATAACATGCTGAGTACCACCACCCACCCCCATAGCTGGAGGCACAGTTCCCTCTGTAAGTGTCATGATCCAGATCTTTTGTGGAGAACTTCATATTTTTGTGCACGTTCCTGGGATTGTCTGAGTCCATGGCATCCTCCGCTGTTCCCGTGTACATTCCCAGCCTCAGCCTGTAGCCATGGGACTCATCTTCCAGGCTGAAGAGGTTGTAGTCTGCGAACTTGATGTTGTTTGTGGCATCCCAGATGACAAACCTGACCTGGTAGACCTTCTGCTTGGAGATCTGATGGATGTACTCAGTGCCCAGCCAGTACTCAGTGTGTATGTTCCCAAAGCCATATTTGTAAGTGCTCCAGGACTCGGCCCAGGTGATCTCTGTGTTCTGCCGGTTCCTCTGGATGACTGTCCAGCCCCCGTCCGTCACATTCATTTCACAGTACACCACGATAGGGTGCAGTCCTGTGGGCTGGATGACATAGACGCCGCTGGGGCTGCCAGCAAGGATCTTGCTGCAGTCCTTGGGCCAACCTGGGGCAGGACAGAGGGTGATTTAATGAAAGCCTGTGCAACAGGACAAGACCATGTTTCACCCCGTGGCTGGATAGAGGGACATCCGGCCATATATAGAGGGACATCTGGATACTCAGCTGTTCCAGCCCAGAGAGACCAGTATGCTTTGCTGGAGGTGAGCATGGGTTGGCCTCAGCCCTCTGTTCCTCTTCCATATGGGACACCTAACAGGATGCAGCCCCAGTGAAAGGCCCCAACCCACTGGGCTATGTTGGTTTCAGGCCAGAAGGCTGATATGGGCACTACTGGGCTCCTTTGGGTCCCCTCAAAAAGGGGTTGTGTCACTAAAAGAGGGCGATGCTGGGGAGGAAAGTGAAGAGGACATTGCCCCTGCCTGCGACTGAGGGAACAGGAGAAAAATGACCCCTTCAAGCACACAGCCACCCTTACGCGTCTGCACGGTGCACACACACACATATGCACACACACAGCACTGCTGCCTGTATTGGGTACACCTCCTTACATCCATCATCCTCTATCCTGGAGCAGGGCCAGGGCTAGGGACAGTGTAGGGCCCCTCTCCACCCAGAGCTGGTTGTGCATGAGTACACAACACTGGATCCCCCTGCGTTGGCAGGTGTGGTCTCCCCACACCTTCAGCTTGCTTGCTCCAGGACCTCCCACTGCATTTAAGGTCATTCTGTCAGATGGGCAGCGCTCCTCTCCCCAGTTGAGAAAACCTGAGGTTGATGCCGCCTCTCCCCAGCCCGCCTTCCTGTATACACTATGGAGGTGTTTTTTAGATCCGAGACATCATAGCACACCCTCTCCCAAGTGTCATTTTACCACGCCTCCAAGCCCAGAGCATGGACTGGGGCTGTTCACCAGCCAGGGCTCACCCAGACCAAGGAACTGAAAGGTGTTGGTGAGGGCACTGCGATGCCCACAGGATGCTACATACTGGTTTTCTTCAGAGCACTCGCTGAAGCATTGGAGGGAGATTTCTTCAAGATGTTCAGGCTTTGTATATGCATGGAGTGGCCTGGGGCAGCCAAGACCAGCACACAAGCAAGGATTAGAAGGCACACACATTTTCCTAGAAAAGGAAAAGATCAAGACAAGATGAAATGTAACCCTCTGTCCAGAGAGGCAGCAAATCCCATGGCTCCAGCACCTCACAGTGTAACACGGCCATGTGAGATGCAGGAGTGCGCCAAGCATGCTGGGCAGTATCAGACTGCCCAAATGTGCAAGCTGGAAAGCTAGCTCAACTGCCTCAACTCTTTTGCTCAAGGGATGGACAACCCTGCATTTTCCCCTTGACCAGCTCCTGAAAAATCCTGCATTAGATAGTTTTGGGTGGAGCAAAGTACCCAACAACCGACTGAACCAAGTTTCATTCCTGGCCCCTGAAGCAGGGGACTGGCTGTGATGTGCCAGAAGGCAGGGCACAAGCTGTTGATCTTCAAAGGGGTGACTGGTGACCATTCCCTCAGAGGGCACCAATGCCACTGCTCCCCATCGGTGTTCGAGGACCAGTGCACCGAGCCTTTCCTTATTGCTGGGTTGCCCCTACCTGTGCTCCTCCCATTGCTAGCAAGGAGCACCCCACTTCACAGCCCAGTACTCACCCATGGTGTCTGTGCAGGAATGCCCTCTGGTTCGAAAAGCTGTGGAGCGGCTGGTCTCACAGAGGCATTTGTAGTGCCCTCTGCAGTGGGCGGGGTGAATGAGTCAAACACCCCCTCCTGGCTTCCTTTCTCCTGGAGGAGGAAAGCAGGCTGGGTTTCCTTTGTGCCCTTAGAAAACACAAGCTGAGATGAAGGTGCCTGTGCTTCTAGGTGCATAGCTTCCTGAGCTGCAAATTAAAAAACACCAGGCCAGCAAGAATGGTCTCTTCTGTGAGTGCTTATCTCCTTCGATGGAATTTCCCTTGGGAACAGCATATTTGGGAGCTTTGAAGAGTTCAGCTCAGTAAATAAACACTTGAATGCGAGTCCCCAGCCAGTGTGGAGAGCAAACACTGGGGATGTCCCCGCCTCCCACCGTTACAGCAGGGTTCTGCCAGGTCAGTCGTTCCTGTTTAACGTGCTTTTTAATTGTTCCTGTTTAATGAGCTAGACCAGCCTAGCTCTTGGTGGGAATATCAGAGCCACCCCATAGAGGCTGACTGTTCTGGGGGCAGTGTTTGGAGCGGCTGGTGTTTTCTAGACTGCATGACGGCAGTCTGAGGGTTGTGGAGGAGGTGATCTCCATCTGGGGGAAGCAGGAGAGGTCTCCAGTGGGCCACAGTGCTGGTCTGCAAGGATGCAGCTGAATGGGCCTTCTGAAAGACACGGGCTAAAAGGTTTCTGTAGACCAGTTGAGACACCTGTGGTCTCTGGGGCTTGGTTGGGAGGTTGGGAGACTAGTCATGCAGGATGGATGGTTACAGAAGAAAGCAAGTATCTGCCCAGGAACAGAGCGAAACTGGGTGGATGGAGGGCAGCAATGGGGATCTGAGCGTGTACAGAGGGGAATGGAGAGGTCTGAGTGTGCACAGAGGGGAAAGCAGAAAGCATGACTGCATGTGCATAGAGAGGGAATGGAGGGAATCTGAGTGTGCATGGTGGGAAAATGGAGGGGAATTGCGGGTGCACAGAGAGACTGGAAGGGATCTGATGATGGAACCCATGGTAACTGAGCACCCAAAGAAGGGACAAGTAGGATCGGAGTGTTGATGGAGGGCAACAGGGGGAATCTGAGGGCACTTGTCATGGAAAAGAGGGATGTGAGTGTGCACAGAGGGCAGAAGACAGCAATAAGCAGACACTGAAAGGAGCAGAGGAGATCTGTGTGCATACAGAGGGAAATGGAGGACACTTGAATGTACAAGGGCAGGGGGGAAAATGGAAGGGGATCTGTTCGTGCAAGGAGGACAAGAGAGGGATTCCAAGGGAACACATTGAGGGGAATGGAGAGGATGTGAAAGCAGCTGGGTAGGAATGGAGAGCATCTGAGCACATGGTTGGAGATGAACAGAATGAGACCAAGGAGATCTAGAAGCACCCAGAAGGGAACAGAGGGAATTTGAAAGCATTTAGAGGGGGCATGGTTTGGATGTAAGGCACTGAGAAAGGATGGTAGGGCCTGGAGGGTGCACAAAGCAGAGTAGAGGAGATCTTAGCTCGCATGGATGGGAACTGCGGGGTTCCAAGGCACAAGTAGGGGAGCAGAGAGGATCTACAGGCACTCAAAAGGGAATGGGAGGTTATTGAGGGTCCGCAGAGGGGAACACAGGGAGCCTGAGCATGCAGAGAAGAATGGAAAGGATCACAGTGGCATGTGGGGGAATAGAGAGCGCACAGAGGGGAATGGAGGGGATCTGAATGCACATAGAATTGAAGGAATGGTTTTGATGTGCCCTCTCATGCTCCCCAGGGTCTTTTATTTGCCCTCTGGTGCAATGCAGAGGGTTCCATTTTGTTCTTTCATCCCCTAAGAATCACTCCATTTACCTTTTGGTGCAACCAAAAGAAGGTGCACCTTCAGAGGCCTCTGATTTCCCTCCTGTATACCTCAGACTCCTCCATTTGCTGTCTGGTGCTGCCTAGATTCCCCCCCATTTTCTCTGCAGTGCATCCCAGTGTCCTATATTTGCTTTCCTCTTCATGCCAGAGCCCTCTGTATGTCCTCAGTTGCTTCCCAAGACCTCCACTGCCTTCTCATGCATCCTGTTCCCCTTTGCAAATCCTGTCACCCCAGAGGCCCCAGCAGGGTCCTGGGCAGCAGGGACCTCTTTGTGTAGAATGCTCAGTAGACAGTCAGGGTAAGACTCTGGTCTGGACATAGTGACAGTCCATTGCTTGCTGGGGCCACAGACCCAGTGTGTCTGCAGAGATGGGGAACATCTGAAGTCAAGCCTGGAGGCCAAGTCAGTGGGTCCCATCAGGGGCAGAACTAGAGGAACAAGACTGGGTGCAGACATAGCTGCTGCACAGCTGCCATGTACCAGTGGTAAAGGTGCAGCTTAAAAGCCGCTCTCCGGGGGAAGGAGGAGCAGGCCCTCACTTCTAGCTTTTTTCACAACAGCCTTTTTCAGTGAAGGAGTTGACTTTGTATGTGGCTGGCTAAACTCCTTAACTCAGTGAACTACACTCTGAGAAGGGGGAAAGGAATCAAGGGCACTGGCATGGGCCTGCCCTCACAAGCAGTAACAGAATCTCTGGAACAACATGCAGAGCCCTGTCGTAAGGGAAGCAACCCCTGATGGCTCCTGGGGCTAGCTCCTGCCTCTGGATCTGGGTCTTCCCTTCCCACAGAGGAAACACAAGGATCCCAAGTGCCATTTAAGGACAGGTTTGTGCTTCCTTAATTAGGGCTGAAATACAGAGTCTCTGGGTGCCCAAGTGCCACAGTTACTCTAAGGTCATTGGGTTACAGCCTCACCATATGTTCTTCTCCCATCTGTAACAGTGACAGTGTTTGGGGTGGGGTGGGTTGGATATGGGTCTGGGTGCTCTGGGCAAATTGAGAGGCCACAAACCTATGGGAGGCCTTTGATTCAACTAGAGGATTGTTTTGGAGGCTGTGCCCATCCAGGAGGGTTAGGATAGGGCATACTGTGATGTGGGACCTTAGTAAGTGTGGTCTGACCAGGCCCTCTTTGCTGCCACTGAGGTAAGATGTTTTCTGGCACTGGAGAAACAAGGGGTTTGCTGAGGCAGGTGGCAATGTGATGGCCTCTCTTGCCATCTCATTGGGATGTGACGGCAAGATGTGACAGGACCTCTTGAGATCACCTGGTCCAACCCCCTCCTCAAGAAAGGTCCGCTACAGCAGGCCGCCCAGGAAAGTGTCCAGTTGGGTTTTGAATATCCCCAAGGATGGAACCTCCCTCCCTGGGCAACCTGTGCCAGTGTTTAGTCACCCTCACAGTGACACAGTGTTTTCTTGTGTTCAGATGAAAGTTCCTGTATGTCAATTTGTGCCCATTGCCTCTTGTTCTGGCACTGGGCACCATTGGAAAGAGCGTGGCTCCCACTTCTTCGTTCCGTCCCTTCAGGTATTTATATACATTGATAAGATCCCCCTCTGAGCCTTCTCTTGTCCAGGCTGAATATTCCCAGCTCTCTCAGCCTTTCCTCAAGGGAAAGATGCTCCAGTCCCTTAATCACCTTCGTGGCCCTTGGATGGACTCTGTCTAGCATCTCCATGTCTCTCTCACGCTAGGGAACCCAGAACTGGACTCCAGGTATGGTCTCACCAGTGCTGAATAAAGGGCAAATATCACCTCCCTCGATCTGCTGGCAACATTCCTCCTAATGCAGCCCAGGATGCTGTTGGCACTCTTTACCATGACTGTACATTGCTGGCTGATAGCCAGTTTCTTGCCCGACAGGATCTCCATGTCCTTTTTTGCAGACCTATCTTGCAGCTGGGTAACCCCAGGACTGACTCTTAGAGTACACCACTGGTGACTGGTGTCCAGCTGGACTTTGTGATCAGCACTCTCTGGGCCTGTCCATTCAGCTGGTTTTCAGTTCACCTCCCTGTCTGTTTATCTAACCCATATTTTGCCAGTTTGTCTGTTAGGATGTTTTGGGAGACAGTGTCAAAAGTTTACTAAAATTGAGGTAAACAATATCCACTGCTCTCCCTCATCCATCATGCTAGTCCCTCATTGTAGAAGGCTGTCAGGTTACTTAAATATGATTTTCCCTTTTTAAATCCATGCTGACTACTCCAGATCACCTTCTTGTCTTTCGTGTGCCTGAATATGGTTTGCAGGACTAACTGCTTCATCACCTTCCCAAGGATCAAGGTGAAGCTGACCAGCCTGTGGTTCCCTGGGTCCTCGTTCTTGCTCTTGAAGATCAGAGAGACATTTACTTTCCTCAGTCTTCAGGCACTTCTTCCAGTTGCCAGGAGAGATCAAAGATTATTGAGAGTGGATTTGCAATGTCATTGCCCAGCTCCTTTAGCACTTGCGGGTGCATCCCACCAGGGCCCATGGACTTCTGTATGTCCAGTTTGCTTAAGTATTCCCTAACCTGATCCTCTTCCACCAAGAGTATGTCTTACTTGCTTCAGAGTTTCCCCCTGTTTTCTTGGGCTTGGGATTTCTGAAGGTTGGTCTGCCAAGTAAAGATAGAATTGAAGAAGTCATTGAGTACCTTGGCCTTTTCCATGTCCCATGTCATCAGACCCCCTGAATGGGGATTCAGCAGCAGACCCACATTTTGCCTAGTATTCCTTTTGTTTATGTATTTGTAGAAATTTCTCTTGCTGCCTTTCACATCCCTTGCCAGATTCAACTCCAGGTCAGCCTTGGCTTTCCCAGCCCTATCCCCGAATGATTGGACAGCATCTCTTTATTCCATTAGCCATTATACCCTGCTTCCATCTCTTGAATGCTTCTTTTGTATGTCTGAGTTTACTCAGGAACTCCTTGCTCATCCACACAAGCCTTCTGCTACTTCTGCTTGACTTCTTGCTTGTTTGCAGGAAATATATAAGAAAACATGATGTAAACATATATAAGAAAAACATGTCCCCTGTCTCCATCTGCTTTTTTGCTTTTGTGGTGAGGAGTGTGGGCTGGTGGCCCCCACTTCCATGGATTCCTCTGCTTGGGGTGGCAAGGTAGGTGGTGCAGAGCATGACACATCACCTCCGAGGATGCTGGTACACTCTCTGATGCACTGCCGGAATGACCTCTCCAGAATGACAGCCAAGCCTGAGAGCTGCCTCAGTCTCTGGGGAGGGTCCACTCTGGCTGTCTCATCACTGAGACCCTCGGTCAGCCCCAACCTACAGTGAGCCATAAAGGCTTGTTCCCCTGGGTCAATCCCTTTGGACAGTCTCAGGAACCGGATTTTGTGCTTGGCAGCTGATGGCTTCTGTGCTAGAGCTCCAGCAAGGCTGTCTGAGCTGCTGCTGTACAGCTGAGCCCACCTCAAACAGCTCTAGAGCATGCAGTAAGGAGTGAGGGTCCTGGAGGACAGGGTCATTGCATTCCATGTAGCAAATGCCTGTTTTTCATATTCTTCTAGTAGTTTTCTCACATAAGTCTAGGTACATTTAAAGGCACCATAGAGCACTGGAGATACCGTAATCACAGTCTTAAGGTTTTTTTTAATCTCTTCTTCAAGGAATCATATAGCATTCTTCCTCTAATGTTTGACCATTTTGTTACACACATAATGTCTAAAAAATCTGTAGCAGCTTATCCAAATTACCAAATTGAAGTCAACAGGGTTATACAGTAGTATAAAAGTAAGTATGTGATAAAATCCTTTTAGGCAAACAATCAGAGGAGAAAGTAACTTGACATTTGTAGTGGCCATAACATATAAAGATATTATTATGCATGAGTATCCTTGGTATATCAGTATCAAAAGAAAGCTTTCCTACAGGTAGCAGTCTGACCTTCCCTTAGTGCTAGCTGTTAAAATGCAGTTTCGGGAGTGTCAGAACTATATTTTGGAATACGTATGCACTGCCCGGTACCTAATTTTTCTGTATGCAAGCCCAAGACCCCCAGATCTCTATCTCCAGTGTAATCCAGATTTTTAGAACTCTGTCATTCTGTTTTAAGGTTGTTCCCATTTGCACATGCCACCCCCAATGCAAGAAAAGCAAACGCAGAAATTTTGGTCCTCAGGGATGGATCCACGTGTCAAGGATCCATGGGTGAATCCAGGCATGTGGAATCCCCTGGGGGACCCTGTTGTCCAGGTTTGTGGGATGTCCTGGGCTCACTGAGGTCTGGGAGGCTCCGGCATTGCCATGTGGACCTGGGAGGCAGAAGGAGGAATGGAGTAATTGGAGGAGGGTGGAGGAAGCTAAGGAGGAAGGGGGAGGAGACCCTATATCCCCATCCAGGGTTGCAGCGGGGGATCATGGGGCAACTGGAGAGTCCAAGGGACAACTGGAGGGTCCTGGGAGCAACTGATGGGTTTAAGGATGAAAGTATGGGACCCTGGGGGCAACTGGGGGCAACTAGGTCCACTGACTGTAACTGGGGCCCCCAAAGGGACAGTGGGGGTTCTGGGGAAGATGGGGGAAAGTGGCAGGGTCTCAGGAGCAATTAGGGAATCTGGGGGAAGCAAGGCAGCCTGGAGCAGTCCTGGGTGCAAGGGAAGGGACCCAGAATGGGCCAGAGGACAATGGGAGTCCCAGGGGGAAATAGGGGATCCTGTGAGTTTAGGAGTCCTGGCAGTCTATGGCCCACCTTGGACACCCAGGTCCCCTTGCATTTGTAGGGAACCCTGAGGGACTGAGGCTCCAGGGGAGGTTGGGAGTGCCATGCTGATCTGCAGGGAGCCTCAGAAGCATAGGGATTTTGAGGGTAAGGTTTATCAGGTCAGGAGGACTCACACCAACAGCAGAACGAGCACCATGGAGCCAAGTGCCAGCCCCAGCCCCAGCGATGCTGTGTGGTGCAGGGGGGTCCTGCCATGGGGCCAGCGCAGCACAGCTCTGAACTGAGCCTGAAGTCCCTCCTCTGCCTCCATGCTTCCCCCTGATACTGTGGGAATCCAGACACTTCAGGTCATGGGGCACTGCCACCCAGGGACCAGGTGTCCCTGTAGCACCTGCTCCAGGCACAGACCTCACTGCCACCATGGACCCAGGCATCTGGGGATCCCTGCTGCACCCCACATGCCCCATTGCTCCCAGAGGAGCCAGGCATCGGGAACACCGGCTCCACTCCAGCTGTCTGCCATGGGTCCAGGTGTCCTGGCACCCTACTCACACTCCCATGCACCCCTCTCCCATGGACCCAGGTGTCTGGGGTCCTGCTCCACCCCACACTGCTCACTTTCCCCAGGGCACTCAGGTGTCTGGGCGCACCATTGAGGTAGAAGTACTTGCGGGCCAATGGCTCAGAAAGGACTCCTAGTTGACAGGCGATGGTTCCTGGAGTGGGGTCCTGGAGGATGAGACTGAGAGGTCCCTCCACACTACCCTGCAGCTCCTCAAACAGCGCCAGATCCTGTGTGCGCAGCTGGGGTATGGGGGAATGCATCAGTGCAGCCTGGTCCACCAGGTGCATGAAATAGCATACATGTGCATACAAAGGCACCCATATCCTGCACATGCTTGTCATATCCGCTTCATGCTTCTTGTACCTTTTGCTCGTGCATGGTCATACACCTCATGTGCCCTGTCTATGTGCACACAGGGATGCACAAGCAGAGCATACAAGTCACTTCCTTCACAGCAATGTGCACATGAATCTGCAAATGCACAAGTGACCTGCCTCCTGCTTGCATGCACCCTTCACGTGGGTGAGCACTTGCTTGCATCCTGTGCATCCTTACACACGTCCTGCTTATAGCACACATATCTACTGTATAAGCAATACCTGTATCTATGATAGTCCTCACACCAAGCACACAACTGTGTGCATGCAGGCCTTGCTACCCATGCCCAGTCCTCTCATGACTGTCTACGTACACCCTTGCACATGCACATGCAACTCACGTCCTTGGCAAACATCCAGGTAATGGGCAGGTCGGGAGGGGTGGCAAAGGGCACATCGCAGTGCAGTGTGATGGCTTCATCCGCACGGGCCCATATGTCCTGCACTGGGAGCATTGACAAGCATGTGAGTTCACATCTGCTCATGCACTTACAGAAATGATTGCACTCCTTTGCGACTGCCTATGCTCATGTGCTCGCAGTGGGGATGTGTAGGCATGCAACTTGGCGTGCTATTGTGTGTTCATGGTGGGCCCAGCAGGCATGTCCACATGTGACAAATGAGGGTTGCCCCCAGAGCCCTGGAAGCACCCAGCTCTGGGGTGTGGCTTAACCCAGCCTACCATGGCCCCATACCTGGGCAGTCCAGGGGAAACTGGCAGTCCACGAGGCGGCAGGTAGCACACTGGAAGACACGGGCAGCTGGCTGGTACCCTGGGAAGGAGAGACTTGGTGGTCCCAGTGGATTGGGAGATGTATTAGGGGACAGGGGATGGCAAGACAGAGGGATGGGCACTTACCACAGGGGGGGACGCAGGCTGGAGCTGGTGGGGAGGAAGCAGCATTAGACTGGGGATCACTGGGGATGCACATCCCTGTGATGAGCTGTCAGGGCTCAGCACTTGTCCAGCCCAGATGGAGTCCCTGGGGTTTTTTCCAGGATGGGGGTGCCCAGGGTGGGGGTCTCTGTGACAGTCCCTTGAATAGGGGTCCCAGCGATTCCCCAGGGTGGGAGTCCTGGGTAGGTGCCCCCACTTGTCCCATACCTTCCTCCAGCTGGCTCAGCTTCACCCAGATTGTGTTGATGGCTTCCTGCAGAGACACCTCAAAGGGCTCTGGGGTGTCCCAGATGTCCAGGTGAGACAACGTGCCCCGCTCCAATCCCCATAAACCCTCCCTGGACCTCACAGATCCCCTGTACAACTCCCTTCAACCCCATGTATCCATCCTGGAGTCCCACATGTCCCAAAATACCCCCTCAAAAACCCTCAAAAGCTGTATAACTTGAAGCCTATATACATTCAGGATTCCCCAAATATCCCTTTACAGCCCACAGACCTTCATATATCCTGTATTTCACCACACCCCCCATTCAAGGCCTCCACATCCCATCCCCCATGCCCCATGTCCTAGACCTACTCCCTCACATGTCCCATGTCCCCTGCTCACCAATGTCCCTCTGCTTCTCCAGAAAATGCAGGGCATCCATGATGATCTCCCGAAGTGCCTCGTGCTGCCCTGACCCTGGGACCAGTACAGGGTTGGGGTTGGAGCTTCAGGGATGGGAGGGTGCAGTAAGGGCTGGGAGTTTCCGGGAATTCCTGGAGTCCTGATCAGGGTTTAGGGATACTGGGAAGGGTCAGGTATCCCTGAAGATTCCTGAAGTCCTAGGCAGGGCCAGGGGATCCCAGGGAGTCCCCAGTATGTCCCTGGTCAGGGTTGGGTGATTCTCAGGGTCCCAGGCAGGACTGGGCTTCCCAGAGGTCCCTTGGTTCCAGGTGAGGACTGGGGAGACGCTGGCATGGTTGAGAGTCCCTAGGAGTGGTTGTGTGCCTGAGGTGGGTCCCTGGGGTCCCTGTTTAGGAAAGGGGTGCCCAACTGCCCAGGATCCTGGCCTGTGTCAGTGTGAGGGCCTTGGTTGAAGTGAGTAACCCCAGAGGGCTCTGGGGGCTTGTTCAGGGTAGGGGTCCCCCTTGGGATGGAGGTCCCTGGTGGGATAGAGGTGTCAGTCAGGATGGGGTTCCTTGGGCAGGGTCCCTGTTTAGCTGGGTGTCCTTGGGGTCCCATGACTCACCCACAGTGACTGAGGCAAGTGGCACAGCAGCCTGGACAAGGGCCTCAAGGCAGTGTCGATGTCGGGGGTCGTTGAGGGGGGCCCCAGTAATGTCACGGCAGAGCCGTGCCCGCTGAATGGGGGGCCCAAAGCAGAGCAGGCAGGTGTGTACCCCAGGGAGCCAGGACACCAGGGACACCCACTGCCACAAGCCAGGTACCCCTGCCTGGATGCCTGGGTTTCCAGGGAGCCAGGGGGCCAGCACCAGCATCAGGGGCACCAACCACCACCCCATGGCCCCAAAGCATAGAATGCAGATGCCTGGGTCCCCAGGGAACAGCAGGGTTTCTAGGCGGAGCCTGGGCGCCTAGGTCCCCAGGGAACAGCAGGGTTTCTAGGCGGAGCCTGGGCGCCTAGGTCCCCAGGGAACAGCAGGGTTTCTAGGCGGAGCCTGGGCGCCTAGGTCCCCAGGGAACAGCAGGGTTTCTAGACAGATACCAGGTGCCTTGGTCCCCAAGGGACAGTGGGGTTCCTAGGCAGGTCCCAGATGCCTGGGTCCCCTCTTGAGAGGAGTGGGGATACCCAGACACATGGGCGCCTGGAGTGTGTGGGCTGGAGAAGGGGCTCCCTTTCCCTCATTTTGGTCTCCCCCGATCCTCTACCTCCAGTCCCTGCCAGTCACATTACTTGGTGTCCCCAAATCCCCTCTATTTAGATGTCGAATTCCTCATCTTCACCCCCTATAATCCTGTCCCATCAGCACCCCCAATCCAGCCTCTTGCAGTTCCCAAATCCCCTTCCTTGAAACCTATGCAAGGCTTCTCCTTTTCACTCCTTCATATCCCATCCCATGAATACCTCTATACTCACCCGCCGAGGTGAGCTGCCCTGGAGCCAGACCGATCCACAGTGGCATAGCAGATCTCGATGCACAGGGAGATTTCCTGAGGCAGGGAAACACCAGGGCAGTGGAGAGACCCACCAGGAGCTGGAGGCTCTAGTGAGACATGCTGACGAGGTCTGAGTTGCTAGAGAAACTGCAGCCACCCCCACACCTATAAAAAGCAGTCAAGGGAGCACTAACAGCCAGGAGCACTGCCAAGAAAGCAGGCTAACAGAGCATGCCATGGCAGCCAGGGCATGACGTGGCAGTTTGAGCGGCAGTTTGTGCAGCAGGGTGTGCAGGAAAGGTGCTGTTACCCTACCAGCTCAAGAGGTGAG
>VZTL01002602.1:57260-70543 GCA_013400535.1 Scopus umbretta | reverse complement strand
GGGGGGGGGGAAGGGCGGGTGGGGTTGGGGGGGGGGGGTTACCATTTGTTGCTCTCAGAGGCCTGAGGATGGGACTCGCACATTGCTGAGGCCACAACTAAGCCACGTCCCTTTGCTCCATGGGTTTCAGTGCCCGAGAGTGGAGGAGAAATGAGAGACAAAAGGCTTTTGGGGGTGATTTGTGGGCCCTGTGTGAACATCTGTGTGCTGGTCCCCTTTGCATCCCCATGGAGAAGCAGCACCTAAACCCAGGACGCAGCTCCTGTCCCCTTCCAACCCCTCTTGCTCGGTGCAGGGACACCCACAAAAACCTGCTGCAGATCCCACCCTCAGCTGGGGAAACTTATGCCCTCAGGAGAAAGGGCATTTAAAGGGCTTCTGTTGGGTGGCCACCCAAGTCCAGCACAGATTCGAGGTCGCAGCATTTTATCCTGGCTCTCATGGTGGCTTCAAGGGAGGACAGGGGAAGCGCAGCCCACCTGTGGTTGCAATGGAAACCTTCGCTTCAAGGGGTGTGAGGGCTTTCAGGGCGAGGAACCAGCCTGGTCTTCATTTAGAAACACCAACAAAACATGGAGAGAAAAGCCCTATGTCCCAGCTGGCCAGCAGGACCGCAGGTGACAGGGACATGTACCCAACGCACAGGCTGGACAAGGCGCATCTCCCCATCTCAGAAAAAAAAATGAAATGGGGCTGGCGGGGAGAGTTTGCCGGCAGAGTTGTAGGTGCTGGAGGTGAACAGGACAGCACGGACCTGGAAGAGGCACTGGGGCAAGGAAGGGAGCCCACGGCTGAGCTGGGAGGTCCCTGCCGGGCTGCTGTTCGGGGCAGGAAGGTCTGCAGCAGGGTGGCAAGGCTCTGGGCAAAGCTCAGGCTAAGGAACTGAACCTTCCTTCTTCTTCTTCTGGGGGGAGTTTCGCAGCTGCCCCAACGTGCTGGGAGGTGGTGCAGCCCCCGCCTCCATGCCAGCTTCCCCACGGTGGGGTTTGGCGAATACTCGTCAAGCGGACAGAGCTGGGCACTGAAGCGATGCGGTAAACAGGGCTGGTGCTTCCTGCCCAGCTGCAGCAAGAGGAACCGAGGCACAGGGGCACTGGAGCTGCGGGCAGGGGCACCCATGGGTGCTGGGGGGTCCCTGCCTCACCCCGCTTCCTGCACTGCATTGCAGGTCCCACAGCTCCATCCAGCCCTTGTCCCGGCGGGCTGCATGGTCCCAGGGTATCTGAGACTCCTCCTGGCCATCATGGAGGGCTCCAAGCCCAGGGAAGCCCCAGTAGTGAGAGTGTTTCTGGTTGATTCAGAAAATGGAGAGTGTAAATAAAGAAGCGTGAGTCTGTCTGGACCCTTTCTGAGAGGTGCCAGCCTAGGGGGATATTAATAGCGAAGGCAGGTTTCACTGGGATGTCAACCAGAAAGCAACTTACTTAGAGAAGATTCAGGAGATGGGATGGAAATAGAAGGGTGTGCACCCACATCTGCGCTGCCCCGCGTCCTCCGAGTGCGGCTCTGGATGATGCTCCCAAGCACGCCGTCCCACATGGAGTGGGCATGAAGGACCCACAGTGTGTGCCATCCCACGTGGGACATCCTACACGGGCTTGTCCTACCTGGGCTCCTGGCCGCTATCTCAGGGCCCTTCTCCTGTCTTGCAGGTGGGATCTCAGCAGAGAATAACAGCACCAGGAACAGCACAGGTAACCTCTCAGACCCATTGGGCTCTTTCTGTACGTGTGACCCCAGGGTCCCCCCCGTCCCCACTGGCTCTGCCACAAAGGTGCTGGAGATGTCCCATCACCCACAGGCCTTCCCCATCACAAAGGCAATTCCCAGGCTGTGACCTCCTCCATGGCACTTCCCCAGCCCTGCACCTTGCTCTCCCTCTGCAAAGCCGGATCCGTTTTGTCTTTCCTAAGCACACACACATTTTTCCTCCGCGTTTGCAGAGCACGTTGCGTGAACAAGCCGTGTCTTCTGACCAGGCACTGGGCTCGTGCACGCAGCGCTTGTGCCATTCCCAGCCATGGGTTATTAAGCATGAACTCTGCAACCCAAATGAGCCTCCAAACTCACCAGCTCTGGGACCAAAACATGGGCAAAAATAGAAAATACAGCAAAATGAAAAAAATGTGGAAGCATGAGAGAAGCCAGCTGGGGAGATGGGTCCGTCCTAGCAGAGGCTCTGGGGTGCATGCCAGCACAGGCTGTAACTTTGGAGCTGGGACTAACGAGATGTACGTAGAGAGGGGTGGGAGCGGTTTGAGTGAAGCCATTCCCACAGAAAACTGGAGTTTCCATTAAAAGCATATTTTCACCAAAAGTCTCTGTTATCTACCCCCAGATGATGATGATTCACAAAAACAAACCTGAATGCTCAAAAGCAGTATAATCCATGAAAATGGAAAGCTCTTGATTTGGGAGATGCTGGGGGGGGTCCTCGTGGGAGCGGCTTTTTTTCTCATGTTCCCCCAGTGCCAGCTCCCTGCTCGCCATGACCAGACTTGTGCCCTGGCAGGCAGCGGGTGCTCCATGGTGCAGCAGCACCCGCGCTACGTGGTGGCCAAGAAGAGCATGCCCGTCCACTTCATCTGCTACACCCAGGATCCCAATAGCATGCAGTGGTACAAGACGGCAGAGGACAGTGATGACCTCTACCAGCTGGATAGCAGCACCTCCCGCTACAGCATCGAGAGGAGAGAGAAATTCATCAACTTCACCATCTTCAGGATCACCTATGAGGACAACGGCATCTATGTGTGTGACAGCAAGAATCTCACAGCAGAGAAGAAGTGGCCCTACTTGTGCGGGACAGAGCTCAGAGTCATAGGTGAGTGGGAGCTCCCCATCCTCCGTGCACCCCAGGAGATGGTCTTTCTCCTTCTCTCACCCTTTCCCTCTCAATGTGAACCCCACGTCATGCTCCTACGCACCCCCCTCTCCCCATGCTGGTGGGACCCCTTCAGATACAACCGTAGATGCTTCATAGTACCACAGAGGTTTCTTTGCGGATTGTCAGCCACCAAGCAGCAGGAGAACCTCCCCCAGTTTGCCCTGGCATGTCTATCCCACAGAAACACACCCCAGGGACTGCATTCCCCTAATAAATCAGATTTTTCCTGCTCCTGGCTAGTGGTGGGTCCTGCCCGAGGTGTCTCATCCCAGAGCTGGTCCCTGATGCCAAACCCGGGGCAGCTTGCAATGGTCTGGGCTCTCCCACGGGGGAGGGTATGTCACCCTGGTCCCCCCCGTCCACTCTTGCTGACACACGAACCTATGGCCATGCCAAGCTTGTCCCTGTTCCCCGCAAGCCTGGCACAGAGGTGAGACTTGGGGCTCTCCCTGTGCTGCTGCTCCCAGGTCACAGTAGCATCCAGCAGATCCAGAGCAGGAACACCCTGAAAGATGCCATCATCATCGTCCAGTCCATCCTGCTTGTCATCTTCATCAGCGTCCCCATGCTCCTCTTTCTAGATAAAGTAAGTGACAGCATCTCCAGCAGTGGGGATGTCCCCAGCTTCACCGCTGCGGTGCTCACAGCAGTGTCCTACATCCTGGGTAGGACACTGCTAGGGATGGGGATGGGCAGGCACTGGGTTTGGGGCTGTTGCATGAGACCATGGCTAGCTAAAGCGGGAAAAAAAGCATCTAAAATGGTGTGTGGGACCGCGTGGATTTGCCTGTGGAAGCAGTAGGACCTGGCCTGGGGGGACGAGGCTGGGGACAGGGGATGGAGGATCCCAGTGGGTGCTGACACCCAAGCTGTGACTCTTCTCTCCACAGGGTGAAGGCAAGGAAAGCCCAGAGGAGGACCACACCTACGAGGTAATGCTGCATTAATTATAGAAGTATCTCCGTAATATCAACCTGAGCCCTGAAATAGCTGCTTGTGCCCTTGCTGGGTGTTTGCTAGGTACCACTAGCCCTTGCAGAGTGCATCAGGGCATCTTCCTTCCAACTGCCTGTTGCACATCAGCCGCAAAGAGCTGCTCGTAAAACCAAGCCAAGCTCTGAGCACACCCAGCCAACTATCTGCATCTTCTCCCCTCGCAGAAGCTGCCCCGATCTCTGGGGAAACAGCCTGGAGATGGGACCCCACTTGGGAGTCCCAAGGGGGGCATGCGCTGTGGATGGAACCATGGTCCCCCTCCCGTGTCTCAACCTCCTTCTTCTTGGTGCAGGGCCTGGAGGTGGAGCAGATGGCCACCTACGAGGACATCACTCCTTTCCGGGACGTGAAGGCCAAGTGGACAGTTGGGGAGCACCCGGGTGAAGAGTGAGGGGTCCTGCACCCACTGCCAGGCCAGCACCGGCGGCACGGCTCCCTGCCAGCACCCTGCCGGCACCCGTGGAGACGGGCCCCCGGCTCCTGCCCTGGACCATGGCTCTGATGGGCGCCCGGATCCCAAGCTGCGATCCCAGGCTGTAAGCCACCTCCAGCAGCTCTGCACGGAGCTTGGGTCCTGCTGCCCTTGGGTGCTCGCTTTGCCACGTCCGGGCTGTGCCCACCAAGGCTGCCCTGCCCTGGCTGTCACTCTTACTGCCCTGCTGATGAACCCCTAAAGCCTATGTAGAGATTAGGAGCCAACCACAGTCCCCCCGGTAGCAAACTGGCCCCAAACCCCGGGCAGCCCCACACCACGGTGCTGAGCTCCTGCATGGTTAATGCAATGGAAGTACCAGGGTGGGTGGTGGGTCTCCTCCAGCCCCACCTGGGATGGAGAGGACCAGTTATGATCACTCTGTGTGCTGCAAGGACCTTCCTGGGCTGTGAGACCCCGCAGCAGCCCTGGCAGAGGAGCCGAGGTGAGCAGCAACGCATGGGTGTTGCAAGAAGCGGATTTTGGGCCACTGTTTAGCTCTCAAGTGATGGACGTGTCCAGCCCGCCAAGCTGGCAGTAGTCTGAGATGGAGGATCCTCCAAAAGCACCTCTTTCTCCCCCAAGACTACAGGAAAAGTTGGGGAGACAGCTCTCGCACGGAGGGCCTTGCACAAGGCTTCCTCCTCTCCAGGCAAGAGCTGGCCTGTGTCATGAGGATGTCCCCTTTGTGAGGGATACGTGCGACCTCAGGACCTACGGGAAAGACGTAAATTGTGGGACACAAATGTCAAACTGCTTTTTGAAGTCCTAATAAAAGTAATGGGTAAATTCACATCCTGCTCCGTCCTGCTGTGCCTGACCCAGGGGTGTCCCATAGCCCCGGTGCCAGTGTCGGTGGGATGCCCTGGGAATAAGGAGCAGCTTTTCATGGGTCCAGCTTAGCGAGAAACCTTCACCCTGTCAGGGCCCCAAGCGCAGGCAGGGATGTAAAGCCGAGAGCAGCTGCGGGGCTCTCCTGGAAGCTCTCGCTGAGCACGCACGGGGGGACCTCCGCGGTCCCAAGACGTCAGCTTGGGATGGAAGACAAAGACCATCGCCAGGATCCGAAGCAGGAGAACAGGGCCCAGGGCCAGGAGCTCTGCTCCCGGCTACATCTGGTCTTGCAAGAGAAGCTAAAAAACATCTGGAGAGGAGCAGAGCGGCGCTAATTGGTTTTGTTAATAAAAACGATTTCGGCACGGCAGCAGCAGCTGTGTGGGTGATGGGACTCGGGGCTGGTTGGGTACCCAACACCAGGGCTCGCGGGGTCCAGAGAGGCACGGCTAGCACAGCGCGGCGGGTTTGGTGGGTTTGGCTGGACGAGGCAGGACAAGGGGGTGACAAGGACCGTGGGGCTGAAAGTCCGTCCTCCCTCGGGGAGCCCAGGGCCCCTGCGCCCCTGTGGCTCGTGACATTCTGGGCCCCAAGAAGACAGGACCGCTCCGCTTGCCTGAACGGCCGGCAGAAAAAGGAGGGCAAAATTGTGAGCAAACAGGGCTTTTCAGCAGGGATCAGGATGGTTCTTGTTTAGTAGCAAACCACCTTCACGGAAAACTGGTATTCAATCTAAATAGCACAAACCTAACATTTTAAAGTTGATTTTTACTAGTTAAATAAAACTATCCCAAGTTAGTTGCATGCACATGTATATAAATGTTACTTAGACATGTTTTACTTATAAAATTGATTAATTAAAGAAAGGAGTGTTCACAGTGAGAGAAGTCAACTGGCTGTTCCCGGTTTCCATGTTTGCCAAGATTGTCAGGACTAGCAGAGCTCATCCCTCCATCCCTTGCTTTCAGTTACAAAATGGAAGAGGAAGGCAAGTTTTCCGGCCTTCCCAGTTCCCAACTGCTTTCTCAGCTCTGGGTAAACAACTCGCTCAACTGACTTAACCAAATCATAGCAAAATAAGGAGAATCTGCTGTTTGCACCTGGAGAGGAAGCCACCGCTGTCAAAAGCAGTTTCGGCGACCCCAGTTCCGCTCTGCCACCTGGCTACACTCTCAGCCCGGGGCTTTGGCTTCCTTTAAAATGCCAGAAGCAAATAAATATTTCTGTGGTGTTAGTGTTCTCTTTTAAACTCTTAGACTAGTTTCTAGGGAGCCTAGAGATAGGGTTTGTTGTATTTTTATACCAAGAGAGATTTATATTTAAAATGCATTTAATGTAAATAAATATATTTCAGTATATACAGTCCAGGCTCTGTATTGTGTCCTGATTTGTATCCCTACCATCAGCAGGATGATCAGGCAGACAGACTGGGTTGCAGTCCTGGACCTCATCAGCCTCATCTTTAGAAATGGGTTCAGAGAAACTGAGCAGTTCTAGCTCCAGTAAATAAAACCCATCGATTCAATCAGAAAAGGAATATTTACCTTCCCAGCAGTGAGCTAGCAGAGGTAGTCAACTGTCACTTAAAACCTCTGTCAACCATGTTGCTGCCCACCGAAGTGCTGTGGGCCAGCAGCTGGCTCCGCGCTCAGGATTCACGGGTTCCAGCTCACCCATCAGCCCGGGAAGGTCCTCTCCACACAACCACCCCAGGCTGGGGGGCCAGGAGGACCCGAGGAGTCTATGTGCCTGCAGGGAGAGTTGCTTCACTTGCTTAGATGCTGCTGGAGATGCTCGGGGTAAGGCGGGTGGAGGCAGGACCACCCTGAAGAGAAATGAGGGTTTTTTTCTCTTTGAAAAAAGAAAAGGGACTTGGAAATTACAGTGTCACGCTGCTTTACGAGATGCTACTTTGGGTCACAAATGCAGGCATTTGAAAGCTAGAAAAATGCCAGGCCGGTATTTGAGAGCTGCTTATGCAACTGCAGTTCTGCCAGTGGCATGTGCGTTTGCCCAGCCCAGCGCTTCACAGGCACGCACCGCCTGCTCCGCGACACCTCTGCCTCATTCGCTGCCCAGAGACGACCGGGGACAAACCAAGTCTCAGGGGCACTGCACGGTCTGGATCATCCCGGCATCTCCGTGCTTGGCTGCAACATAAAATATGTTGATTTTAGCGCCATGCTTTTACTAGCAGAGCTAGAGAGGCAGCAGGGCAACAAGCGAGGGGCAAGACTCGGGCGCAAGGTGCGGTACCAATCTAGCTGCAGCGGTAGGGCATCATCACCAACAGGGAGCAGAGCCTGTGCTGGGCTGGGGTGCCTGCTGCTCTGCTCATCGCTGACAAATACTGACATATTTAAACACGATCTGGAGTTAAAAAAACACCCCCAGATGTTGCTGGCTATTGGGTGACGGGATACCTGATAGCTGCAGGACCCACTGTTCCCTCTTCTCTAGGGACTGACATTTACTCTGCGACACCGCCACGTCTCCAGCGAGCAAACACCCGGGGGCTTCTCGGAACAGACCGCGCTCTCCCCGGCATGTTTATTAACCAGCTCTCGCACCCTCTGCTCCAGCCGCCCCGCTGATGATGCTGCTCTCAGAAACCAGAGCCACACCAGGCGGGCACGGCAAACCCAGGGCCCGGGGCAGCCAAACCACCACCCCTGCCAGGGAGCCGTCCCTGAACACCGGACAAAGGGCCAAAACAGGGTGGTTCGGGGCAATCGGCACCTTTTGGGGAGTAGAAGTCCTTTAAGCCCCTCCTGGAGTTGCCCATCCCTTGTTCTGTCTTGTTCTGCTCAAAAGGAGGGATAGGTGTGCTGTGACCTCTCCTCTTCCCCGTTTCCTCTCCCTCCTTTCCACACCAGCCCTCTGCTTCACCCAGAGATATTTCACGTTTGTATCTCAGGCAAGAGCAAGCAGCAGCTCACAACCAGATCTTCTCATAGCCTTGTCCAGCTGAGGGTGTGAGAAACCTCCCAGAGCGCTGGCATCTGAATTTGCAGTGGGCAGGCTGGTACCCACCCAAGCACCTGGGTACGACAGCTCTTCGTCACACCTATACCAACCCAGCTCCCCAAAACTATTTACTGAACTTTTGAAATTTTAGTAGCTTGAAAGAAGTTAAGTGGAAGAAATAGGATTCGTCCGACAGCATCCATCCAGCTCTATCCCCGCTAACAACAAATGGGAAGACATCCCACTTAGCTTTAAGTCAGAAGTCTCCCAAACTGGTCAGTCAGCCCCGTTAACTGTGGGCCAAGGCTGCAGAGGCAGGCAGGAGAATCAGGTGGATTTTTGACCCCCTGCATCAAATTCCCCTGCGTAAAAGCACTGATCTGATCTGGGATGGGTCTTCCAGTGATGATAAAACTTTCACTTGCAATAAACAGCAGAATATGGCGAAATCCCTGAGCACTGATTTCATCCCTAGGCAAACAACCTCCCCAACCTTTGCATCTATGTATAAATGACTACAATTAGGTAGCACCGTTGCGCACACTTGTGCATTTATGCACAGAGAAGACACAGAGATGTTGTTGTGATCATGAACACATATATACATTTTAAACAGACCCCCTCCTATATAAGGGGTGGCTCAACAGTTGCCTTTACCTGCCTAGATGAAAGGAGGAAACATTCACTGTCAAGCAACACCTGAGCAACTCACCGGGCAGAAATGGCTCCAGGTACTTTTCTTTATTTCAGTTTTAAAGGATTGCCAGTGCTGCTGCATGCTTAGGGTGGCGGGAGATGAGGATGGGGTGGTACTGTGGTGGGCTATACGCACACAGTGCCAGCCCTAAATTAAAATGTGGCAACCTATAAATCAATGAAAGAGAACACCTTTCCCTACAGTGTGACTTTAATCCATGAATTAACTTAGGTAGTCATTAGCCTAAACTGGGCAAGGAGAGGATGGAGAACATGAAGAGCAAGGTCAAGGCACAGTTGTAATAGTAATTAATGTAAATGCTGCCAGGGATATTAAAACTCATATTTAAAGCTTAAGACGGGGATCATTGTGATGTCTAATGCATATGTCCAAGTTCTACAGGCTCCAGGGCATGCCTCCACTGAAGGGTATTTGTCTGAGACTAACTTTGTGGTCTCTGTAAGCACAGGTGGACATTTGTGTGAGTTAGCTGTCACGGGTTGGAAACCTTTAGCCTTGACAAAGATCACCAAATTCTACAGATATGTCCCAGAGAGCAAAACTGCCTGGTCACAGCACAGGTAATGTCATCAGCTCTTGTCCTAGTGAAGGCAGACAGCCGGTTTCACGTCAGAAGCATGGTGTAAACCGAGGCTAAAGTGAGGTACCCCCAGGCCCTCACCTGGTACTCACCACCCCCTGCTTGATCACGCAATGAAGAGTGCACTGTGCTCTTCTCATGAGGGCAAGGTCTATGGAAAAACATGTGCATGTTAGGGAAAAGCATCGGGACACACTCTAGTTTTCCTGGAGCAACGATGACTCTTCAGCCAGGAAGACACTGCTTATAACACTGGGAGCAGTACAAGCCCCGAGGGCACGTCTGGTGAAAGGGGACAGGGTTTCATTTGGTCTTGGGGAGGGCTCAGCTTACCCACAGAGTCCAACAAGACCTCAAGGAGGGTGAGCCCTCAGCCAGCATGGACAGAAGAGGCTGGGAGTTAATTCCCAGGTGCCACCCCCCTCCTCAGCACGGTCTAACAGGACTGCTAACACCTTTCCTCTCTGCTTTGCTGCAGGGTCGTGGTTTTCTCCTCTCTTCATTGCTGTGATCACTCTGGGACTGCAGTGGCCACAGGAAGCTGCCACCTTCCCAGCCATGCCCCTTTCCAACCTGTTTGCCAATGCTGTGCTGAGGGCTCAGCACCTTCACCTCCTGGCTGCTGAGACATACAAAGAGTTCGTAAGTGTTGTAGCCTCTGGGCATCTCCTCCGCATTAGCCTGACAGTTTCAGGACTGTGCCACAGCTTCCCACCCAGTACAACTTCCTAGAAACAGGGACTTTTCAACTATTGGTGTCTTCTCTGTCAGCTCTCAATGAGGAGAAAGGGCCTTAAGAGGATAGGGCAGGTTATGTCCCATCAGCCTGGACCCTGTCTCCTCCTCTCAGCTCTCTGCCTCCACCTCTGACCCCACACAGTCCCCTCCTCAGGGCCGTTGCTGCCCACATCCAAACCTACCGCTCAGGGTCAGCTGTCTCAAAGAGAAACCTGGCTCTGAAAGGAGTGGGAGATGGCACAGATATTTTGCAAGACTTTCCTGTGACGGTCACCTATGACCCTGGCCGATTCTGATTGCTTAAAACCATCCAGCCTCTGCTGTTGCCAGAAGCTGGCAGGAGCTGTCACTTTGGCAAGAGTTGTCCTTCAGGGTCATCTACTCCTTGGGAGAACCTGGTCCAAGCATGTTTTGCATTCACCTTAGCACTTTGGCTTAGCGCAAGGAAGACCTGTAAGTCCAGTAGCTACTGTGCCAACACACGAACTCCTGTTCCTACCTGCAGCCCTGTACAGAGACACCTCATGTCTCATATTTATTTCTTGCAAAAAGTAACCATTCAAGACAGCTTGCGAAAGCGTCTACCATCTTCTCCCAGTACATGGGCAACAGATCTGAGTGTATTTGGGATGTCTCCACAGGAACGCACCTATATTCCGGAGGACCAAAGACACGCCAACAAAAATTCCCAGGCAGCATTTTGTTACTCGGAAACCATCCCTGCTCCTACAGGGAAGGATGATGCCCAGCAGAAATCGGTAAGTTCTCTCCCCGGGCCAAGCACAGACCTGTTTGAAGAGCCCAGCTGTGCTTCCTTACAGGAACAGAGGGTTTCCATCTGTAAGTGCTTCAGTGCTTCCTGAGGTATCATTCCTCCTCTCCCTTTTCTACTATTCAAACCCTGCGTGAAGAAAGGCAGGCCCTTCTGGGTTACACTATAAATCATATTCCCACCCCAAGGAAGACAAAAACTATTGTCTGCACAGGACACATGTCTGGGTGGTGCTCCTCAGCTTGCAAACTTGTTTGTATCTGCTGAAGCTGCAGAAGCATTGGCACATCTCTGGGTCACCCCCAGGGCTGTTTCAGAGGGAGCAGATAACTACAAAACACCTCACCCACACAGCTTTGACCCTTGGTTTGGGTTTGGTTTTTTTTTTTTTTTTAATTTCAGGACATGGAGCTTCTTCGGTTTTCACTGGTTCTCATCCAGTCCTGGTTGACGCCGGTGCAATACCTAAGCAAGGTGTTCACAAACAATCTGGTTTTTGGCACCTCAGACAGAGTATATGAAAAACTAAAGGACCTGGAGGAAGGGATCCAAGCTCTGATGAGGGTAAGTTGGAGCATGCAGCATGATTACAGAATAACAGAGATCTCCTAGACACAGGGTACTCAGTTCTCAGGGTCTTCAAAGGGATCCAAAGACCATGGGAAATCTCCCCACCTTCCACTGTGAAGACCAGTGGCATCCTTTGGACTTCGCTTACCTTAAGATAATGAGATCATGACGCCCCATTGCACAGGTTTCGTCACTGGAGAGTAGGAGAAAAGACATAACAGATGTTAATAGCACTGCCATAACCACGCAGATAGCCGCGCAGACCAGGAAGAGCAGTCCAAACCCAAAGTCTTTCCAAACCCAGCACCAAAGAATACTTAGTCGCTCAAATCTGCTGTACAAACAGCAACATAATGTTTGCTACGTCTCCATGCAAAACCCTTTAGAGTAAATTTTGTGAGTTTTGCAACCCGGCTTTGAGGATTCGCGACATTTTATAAAAACAACTCCTATAAGTCTGTGTACAGATGGAAGCCTATGCTCTGATGTTTCTCTCTTACGTTAATACAGCACCCAGACAGCTGAGAGCTGGAGAGTGATCTTCTGCAAAGGTCACTCTTAATTTTTGCTTTGTTGTTTTAAATGACATCGCTTGTTATCTGCCAGGACACCTTTTCAGTTATGCTTACGCTATAACTAAGTTTATCTGCCAGCATCACCGTGTAGCTAGAGCTCTGAGACCCCGTATCTGTGAGAAAGGAGTCTGGACAATTGTCTGGACAATTATTTACATCTTCCAGCATCTAAATAACTCTTGCAGTCAGGCGCTGAGAGTAAACAGAGATCTTCTGTCCTGGCACTTCAGCTGGAGCAAGTAGGTATATGTATCAGTACCATTTCCAGATTTTGCTCTCCATTCGGTGTGTGCTTGGGCACTGAGAAGCGGTACATGGAAACCAGACAAACGATCACGTTTCACCCATTTACGACACTGTTTACTTAAGCAAAACTGTCCTGTCCATTGTGCCAGCCGGTGAGCGAAGCAGGGCAGGAGGAGCGGCAGGCTGCAGATTGCTCCGCTTCAGGTGCACGCGCCTTGGGTCTGGGTTAGAGCCTTGCTCGCTGGGAAAGTGGGAGAAAAGAGCGAACGCTTTGCCCCGCTCCCCATCTCCTTGGCTAGAGTAGCTACAGAGAGACGCTGCAGCCTTCCCCCTCAGACCCCAAAAGACGCACTCCTCTCCCCCTGCAGCCTTCTGCCCCGCTCCCTCCTCACTGGCAGCAATTTCTGTAGCGTCCCCCCTGCATAATTACCTTTCCTGCGAGCACATAAACTCAAACGTACGTTGAAATATGATTAAGGGGGCTGGAAAAAAACCCAACCTCCTCTAAAGCTAGACGGGAGCCTTGGCAATGGGCCCCTTGGCGGATGCTCACCCCCAGGCCCCCGCCGCCTCCCCCAGCACCCCTCCATCCTCTCGCAGGAGCTGGAGGACCGGAGCCCGCGGGGTCCCCAGATCCTCAAACCCACCTACGACAAATTCGACATCCACCTGCGCAACGAGGACGCCCTGCTGAAGAACTACAGCTTGCTCTCCTGCTTCAAGAAGGACCTGCACAAGGTGGAGACCTACCTGAAGGTGATGAAGTGCCGGCGCTTCGGGGAGGGAAACTGCACCGTCTGAGGCCGGGGCCGGCTCCCCAGCCGCTCCAGCCCCTCGCCAGCCACAGCTCCCGCTCCTCCTCAAGAGAATCAGAGAATAAACCTGCTCCCTGCCGACGCGCCTCTGGCTTTCGGGGGGCTGCGGGGAC
>VZTL01002602.1:38570-50175 GCA_013400535.1 Scopus umbretta | reverse complement strand
GCCCGCTCCTGCAATGAGTGGTCACGATCCCTGGAGTGACTCGAGGAGATGTTTTAGTAATGCTACTGCAGGGTATTTTCCCCTGAAAATCCCATGTCCTCCTGGAGAGCAGCTGGCGTAACAGTAAATGTCCATTTTTCTGATTCCAGAGTTCTCCAAGACAACGATCTGCAGGCAGTGAAGAGGCGTTCGCTGGAGGGTCTGCTCCTGCTGAAGCACCTGTAGGTACCTGCCCACCGCGGTGGGCTACTGCCTCACTCTCTCTTGGACCCCTGCTGCTTGACCCAGCCCCATGCAAGCGTGCTTTACTCCTCTGTGGTTTCAAGCTACAGCCAGAGCAGAGCAGGGTGTCTTGGTGCTGCCATAGTGCCTGGTGGGAAGATTCCCACAGGGGCACGGTGCAGCTTTCATTTCCCCAAATCCAACCAAGAAGAGGAGGCTGCTGTCCTTTCCCACAGATACTGGATAACTTCTAGTCAACCGCAAGCTAACAGTGACTTCCCACACCCTGGGAGATTGTCTCTGGCTCTGTTTATCTAAAGACTGGCATTTTGGGGGTGACAGCCACCTACAACATGGCAAAACCCACACATGCCTTGCTTCAGCTAGGGTTTGGGTAGAAAGACCTCTATTGCAGCAAAGACAGAGCCCCAGATGGCTGATCACATTTGGGATAGCCTCTCTGGTGGCTATCCCAGGTGGAAAGAGAGCAGCCTGCACTACGCCTTCCTCTGCTGAAATCCCAGATGGACTGAGGCTGGGAGATCTCCGCTTCAACCTCCAGCTCTGAGCAGGGCTAACCTCAAAGCTAGCACAGGTTTTTCCTATAAAAAAATCAATGAGGTTGCTTAGGGCTGTATCCAGCTGAGTCCCCGCTCTTCTTGGAGGAGAAACAAATGGGCATCTATGTCCACACAGTGTCATATGGAATTGCAACAAGTGCTCTAATGCTGTCTGGAAGGGAGCAGAGGAGCATTAGTGTTTTTTTCTCCTTGAAGTTCAATTTTTTACATATTTTGGGGTTTCCTGTGTGGTGCAGGCAAAGGAAGTGTGAAACAAGAACGGCAAAATCTTGCCCTGTTCCCTGTCCTCTGGCCACTGTCACACTCTCTTTTCTTATCCTAAAGGCTAAGAGGTGGAAATAGATCCCCCTGTGGAGGCTCAGCGCTTTAGTGCCCAGAGCCCAGATTGCCTGAGCCTCAGAGGAGACACAGGTACACTCATTTCTCAACACAAACCTCATGTCAAAGATCAAAATACTACTCGTGGGAAAAAGCTGACAGCAAGGGAAACCCTGGCTTGGAGTTGGCTAGTGAGGATCATGTGTTGGGTCCCACTCCTCTGTTATTAGGGTGTCCCAGCAGAGAGGTGTCCCAAAATCCCCTCAGTTGCTCCTATTTGCAGATCATTGCAAGTATCTTGGCTCCATCACCGTTTGCATTTGCAGTGTCATTTACTGAGTGTGACCCTTACATGCTTGCATTTTTCCCACAAAAAGGGAGGGTTTGGATTTTCTAGGATACATGTTGGCTTGGAAGGAGCCAAGTCCAAGGTGGTCTTGGCCTTTCTGGAGCTGCTCCTGCGGTGAGCCAGCCCTAGGGCTGCGTCTAAGCCTTCTCTCAGTGCTGGGGAATGGTGGAAAACAAGGTAGTGCCGGTGCTGGGGCCCACTGCCCAGGCTAGCTCCCCTCCCCGTGTCTTTTTAGCAGGTACGTGTGCCCTACTTCATAGAAAAGAGGGATCCAAGAACTTAAAAGCATGTTCTGCAGGATGTGGGTTGCAGGCTAAATGAGTTCGGTTGGGAAGAAACAGGCTTCCAGCCACGCTCCCCTTCCACGAGACTGAAAACTGAACTCTCCAAAGCACCTGTGAGATTGCACGTGCCAGGACCTTCCTCCCACCGCCCGGCTGCCTCCCTGGCAGGTCCAGGCCCCACAGACAAGAGCTGCAGTCGCTCCCTGACACTCTCCCTGAACACCTTCTCAGTACAGAGGCCATCTCCCACAGAATAAACCTTGTGCGTTCACCTCCTCTAATTTTAGAAGCCTAATAATTGCCTAGGATTAAGCTAATCGTTCAGGCTCTCTTTTCCATGGAGAGGAACAGGCACTTCCCATTCACCCAAACAATCTTGGGAACCTGTCTGAGGAGGGGATGAATCACTCCCCAGAAATATTTCTCTCACTCTTCTGCTGCAGAACAAGCCCAGGCAGCTAATTCAAGCTGAGACAACAAACCTTTTGATTTCTAAAGCTAGGCCAGGTGAATCCCGAGTGACTGAGCATCTACACGCATCTCGCAGCAGAGCTGGGCAGGAAAGTGGAGTTTAGGTTACCCCTTCGTTGTGCCCTTTCCAGACTTCCACGTTCTTAATTTTGCGTCTTTAATGGGGTCCCTTTTACGTAAATTTTCCACTAAATGTGGTGTAGGAGGGAGTAAATTTTTCACTAAATGTGGTGTAGGGGGGAGTGGTTAAAACAAAACCAACCATTTTGGTCACACGTGGTTACCAACCCGTCCCTGAGGCCTCAGACAAGAGGTGCTGTTCCGGCTTTTCTGGCTGACTTCAGCAGGGAAAGCACTGATGGCACCAGGGAAAGGCAGGTCTGGCACCTCCAGAGGGTCGCATACTGGTGTGGTCCGTGCAAATGCATCCTCAGCTACTAAACTGTGCCTACGTAAAGAATCTTTTCTGTTATCTGAGAGGAAAAATCAGGCCCTCAAATAATTCTGGTGGGATCAGAGCTAGAAAAGAAATCACTCAGATGAAAGCCACCTCCGGTCAGGAAGGTTATCACAGGTTACGCACCGCTGCAAGCTAAGATCGGGATATAAATGCCGCGTGAAATCAGAGCTGTGTAACATATATGCTGCCAGTGTCAAAGCAAATGAAAGTAAACATGACAGTGCAAATGTAATTAACATTTCGTGTTCTAATTTTAACAGGGATTTATCTGGCAATAAAATCCTGTCGATTGAGGAACATGCTTTTGAGCCACTTCCTTTTTTGCAGCTTATGTGAGTTATAAAAGTTTCTTTCTAGTGTATTTACTGAAGTCTGTTTGCATTTATAACCCTTTTTGTGCTAGAAAATGTTGCTGTTATTTTTAGAACAATGACTAAATTTCTCCTGCTAAAAGACTAACTGAGCTGAAGAGATCAATGCAGATGGCTGGACGACCCCCAACAGGATGGGAGATCACAGCGTAGCTGTCCAAACGCAGCCATTTCTTGAAGGCTTGCTGTATCCTGGAACAGAAATAGATTAAGCACATGTGCACTTCATTTCCTCTCCTTGACAGGTTAAAAAAGAAAATGAGAAAATGACAGTTTCCTCCCTATTCTACCTTGGATTTGCATATTTCCTACAAACCAATACTGCTTCGCTCCGGCTTCCTGTAGGACAGACCCGACTCATTTCTGTGATCTTCTTTTTCCCCAGAAACCTTGGTGGAAATCGCATCATGCAGATCCGCAACGGCACCTTCCAGGCGTGGCATGGGATGCAGTTTCTGCAGAAGCTGTAAGTGTAAGAAGGTCTAAAGGTAGATCAGAGCGGGACTCCGCAGTGACAATGGGGAGGAGCAGATTTGCTCTCTGTAAAGAACTGAATCCTCCTATAGATGTCATCCAGGGTCCACCAGGAGTCTGCAGCCTGAAAGCCACTTTCTCCTGGCCTGCTTGTCTTCTCCATGGCTTCCTTGAACCAGCAGCAGGTTCAAACAGCAGTGTGGTGGGAGCCCAGGGGGATGGATAAGAAAGAAATGCTGCGGGAAGGGAGAAGAGGCAGGGAGACGAGGGGTATGGGATGTGACCCAGATTTCTAGCCAGAAATTTCACTTTTCATATTTGCATTTACAAGTAAAGGGTCTCAAAATCGCCCACAAAAAGGAAACTTTGTTCTTTTGATGTCTTGAGAAATCATGACTTAATCCATAGTTGGTTTTATCAAGAACTTCCAGGGACAGGATCACCATTTCCACCTGCACCTGAAGTAAGTGGAAGCCAGGGCGTTTTGCCCACCAAGCGTTCGTATACGTGAGGAAAAGGCCGCAGTCTCCCTGATCTCCTGAAAAGTACAATACGTTGTGCCAGAATAAATGATGAATGACAATTCCCATAGGGCTAGGCCACAGCTTTGCCTGGCTGGATGCAGTAACGGAGGAAAAGGTTATGGACAGCAGAAACATAAGGAATATAGAAAGTAAGACTCCAAAATAACATCAAAGTCCTGGTGGAGGGAACCAAAGAGAAGGTGTGAGCTGAGGAAGAAAGAAAGAGATGCTGTGTTTTCCTGAAGAAGCACTTCTGGGCTTTTGCTCTTTTAGCTGGAGATAATCAGGACCTGCTGTATTTTGTGAATCAGCCCATCAGCATCTGTTCCTGCCTCTAGCCTTCATCCCAGGCCCTTCCTCACACGCGTAGCACTGAGCCAATCTTTTATCTTCAGGCTGAAATTTCTTATGTTTGTTCTCCACTTGAAAGGAAATTCTTTGGGGAGGTTTGAGTAAAAATTGTTCAGCCAAATCCACATCTGCCATCCATAAAAGTCGGCTGGATCCTTACCCGCCATAAACCTCTTTACACGACTCACGCAGTAGAGAGGAGCCTGGAAAGGGGATTTCAGTGTAATTCCGCATCAGATCCAACAGGCACAACTCTCTTTGGGCCTCTCTGATATTCAAAGGGCAGAAATGTGAAGCCTGGCAAAGAGGAAGGACTCCTTGATCACAGGAATACTTTGCAATGATCGAGTGGAAATTCACTTTGATTTAGCTGTGTTTATACAGTTCAGGAACCACTGGGGTATTTTTAGTCTACAGTAAGTGTTTTAACCATCTCCCATTTCTCCAGTGCCTGCTGCATGGGGCCAGTTGATCTTCGCTGTCCCGACTCGTGCGTCTATGCAAGAGGTCATGTGGAGAGGCCGTCCCCACGTGCCCCTACCCACACAGCTCGTGTCCTTCCCATCACCCACTCACAGTGGTGTGTTGTTTTTTTCAGGATCCTAAGCCATAACCCCCTGTCCGTTATTGCTGACACATCGTTCTTCGAGCTGCCTTCAGTCAAATATCTGTAAGTATGGATTCATTTTTACCAGATTAATATAGATCTTTGTCTCTCTTGAGTGCCCTGTTGTCAGGAAAGCTGAGATCCAGCAGCAAATCTCACTCTTCTCCCAGCTTTATTCTGCTAGAAGCACAAATAACCCCGGCACCAGCAGAGAAAGGCAAAGTTCTGGGGTGTCCCCAGCTGCACAGCAACCAAGGAGCTAGGACACAAACTCCAAAAAAATAGAGGCTGTCCAGCTCTGGGGCTGTGGAGTGGCCTGAAGGGTCTGGGAATGCCCCCACTTCTGCTTGAGCGCTGAGAAGGTGGGATCCAGCAGCTCCTGGTCATTGGGGCGCTCGTGCCGGCCGTCCCGGGCTCCTGGGCACCCAGCATCCCCACCCCGCTGCCTCGACACAGCTCCGGGCAGATGATGCTCTGTGTTGGTCACGATTCACAGCAGCCTACGGCTCCTGCTCACATCTGTGTGACTCCTCCGGGAGGAAGAGGTCCAGGCTTTCTGCAGAAGTCCTTCCTGCTCGCAGCCCCTCTATCCCACAGATACCCTTGGCTTTCTGCTCAGCACATTTTCTCTTTTCACTGGTATAATCTCTCTTTCCAAGGTCACAGTGGATTCCTCCTCTTAGGCAAGAAGCATCTCCCTTCAAGGACTGGAGCTGCATTCATAGGAGAGCAGGTGGAGGGTTCTGAGCCAGGGAATCCTTTCTGTTTGCATCCATCTCCCACATGATACGCAGGATCCCCTCCTGATTCAGACCCCATGGTTTAGAATGGGTCAAAGCAGAAAGACGACAGGGTTTTGAATCATTTCTCTTTGATTAGGCAGAAGAGGATCCCCCTGCAAACACCACCACAATCATCAGGGACCTGGGCTTGTTCTCAGAGCAGAGTTCTGGTAAAGCTGCCTGAAAATTTAATGTGGTTTTTCAAATCCTTTCAGAGACCTGGGTGCAACACAAGTGACTCAGCAGACGTTGCTCACGCTCCTCCTGACAACGCTCCGCTTGGAAACACTGTGAGTATGCAGGGACTCAGTCCCAGCCGCCAGCAGATTGTAATTATGGAAACAAGTGGTCTGCTTGGGAAGGAAACCAGCTCACCGCTAAATCAGAATAACCCAGTAAGCCTAAGGTTTACTATTTACTTTTGAGAACGTGCCGAACTCACCTGCTAGGAAACAGAATTTCACCTTTCAGATGACATTTTCCAGGTTTCTCAAAGGGAAGTTTTAGATCAAGGTGGGGTGCGTTTCAGTTTCAAACTGCATTTTGGGACTGGTTCAATTTTCAAAGGTAAAATCAACCTTTTGATGCCACCGGAGGAGCCTATCTTCTATGTGAAACCTCTCTTAGAAATTTGGAGAACATATTTGCCCATTGGAACTGGGGGGGTGGGAAGTTTTCCAGAGCTGTAAGAGAAACCCAGGCAAAACTGTGATGTATTATCTGTGCATTACCTGAGCTGGACTCAGAGACATGGATTGAGATGTCGGGTTTTTCTCCAGTAACCTCTTATCTTTAGGAAACTGCCCAGAAAAATGGCCTGCTGCCTCTGCCAGGAGAAACAAACCGCCGACACCCCGTGCAGGACCATCAAGTTCCACTGTGAGAACCTGTGTACCACCAGCGCTCCCCAGTGCGGTAGGCTTCCCAATGATGCCGACTCCTCAAATCTGCCCCGTTTCCTCTGCCTTTAGGAGATGCTGTCGCGTGGCCTCATTTTGTGTGGGTTCCCAGGCAGCGTCGGCCACCTCGGTGGCATCAGTCCAGCCCAGTGGCCCCTGGCCGGTCCCAGGGACACTAAGTCTGGGCAGACTCCACAGCTAAAGGAGCTTCATCCACGCGAGGCCTTTACATCAGCCCAAAGGCCAGTGCAGGCAGCTCAGGCGGCACCTGGGAGGCCCCTGACGCTGCTCTCCGAGCCACAGGCACGAGAAGTTCCCCCTTGAGCACATGACTTGGAAAAAACAAGGGTTGAAAAGTTACTAGCGATTACACCTATCTTCTGTGTCAAATACTATCTTGAGAAGAAATAGTTTGCTGGGCTAAACAAACACACGAGCTTCCAATCCACACAGCGCATCTAGCCAAGGAAATGATGCATGGCCAGTACCGTTCCCTAGCGCTGGAAGGCACCATCTGCTCATAAGCCCCCCAAATCTCCCCTGACAACCTTCTGAGCCTTTCCAGTGCCACCATACCTTGGCTAGTCACAGCTCAGCGGCGAGAGGGGTCCCAGGCACAGCACACACACGGCCACAGGGTCCGGCAATGCTTGCATTGCTCCGGCAAGGTGGCACGTGCTGAGCTGCACCTCAAACCTGCCGACCCATAACCAAGCATGGATGCCCCTAGGCAGGCTCTGCAGAAACCTCCTGTGTTGCACGGTGTGTTGGAGAGGGTCTGGGATATACAGGCTCCAAAAATTGCCTGGGTGACCTCGGAAAATTGCCTGGTCTCTCTGCCACCCTGCTCCCCACGTGTAGGAGAGAGGACAGTAACCCCAGTCTCCTTTGCAGGGCATTAGGTGAACAGCAGGCATCGTTATTCTCCCGTTAGCCTGTGCAGCGCGAGCAATGCACTGTCCTGCTTAATCTTTGCACAGGGTAAATGCCATCCTATTCAAAGCAGAGACAAGCTGGACTTCTGCAAACAGAAACAGTAAGGTTTCCAAGGTCCTAGGTAACTAATTTTCAAACTGGATGTGTACAAGTGAGCCTAACCTCATCGCAAGTCTACGGAAAACAGGCTGTTAAGCCATTTATGGCTAGTTACCTCAAAGGTATTTACGTGTCCAGCTTCCTATCCTTTTAACAGGAAAAGAAGGCCCGAATACCTGTGCAATCTGTAAATATTCTTGACCATGTCGCCCTGCCTCTGGCATTAAGCTATCTGCAAAGCAGGATTAGAGATAAGGTTGTGTTTGCAGCCTTGGTGTAGGACTCTTGAAGACTTATCCTGGCTCTGCAGACTCGGCGTATGCCCATTGCATGCCGGGGCAGGAGCTCTCCGGGGCTGTTTGCATCACCCTGGGTCAAATCCCCACGTCTTCCACTTCTTCTAGGCCTGGGTGATGGGAGCTGCGTCCTTCAGCAGAGAAGCAGCCCTCCGTTACCGGGGGCTCGCTCGAACTGCAGATTGTTGCAGACAACAACCCAGAGGCATTTTAATGTCAGGTTTTCCTGACCGCAGGGAGAAGGGCTAGTTGGGATAACTGATCAGGGACGAACACCCTGTCTTTGGCTATTCTGCTTTCCAGGCAGAAATGATTTGTGGTGATTTTAGTAACTCAACACTGGCTTGTATCGAGCTGTGGGAAACTCTCCGACAGCAAACCCATTCCCCCGGGATATTTCCCACCGATCCGGAGAGCCCTGCGAGACAGCAGGAAAGAAACGTCTATCTGTTCTGCCCCAGTGAGATGGTCTGATTGATTTAACAAGACTCTTCCCGTCTGCAACACATCCACCATTCAGTTCACACACTCCCAGTTCACACTTAAAGACAAGCGCCTGCTGCTCAGGGTAAACCTTTGACCCTGTACTTTGGCAGAAAGCTTCGTGTGACACCGAGTCACCGATCTGCTCTCTTGGTGTTTTACAGCTCACACAGGGCCTCTGGCAGATACACAAGAAGAAATAACGGAAGCGGTACAATCCAGAAAAATGAACGCCAGCACGGTGTTGAACCTCAAGCCCAAGGAGCCTTTGCTCGGAGACCACGAAACCGTAACGCTTGCCGTTGTCCTGAGCCTGGCCGGCACCGATGGTGATCTCAGTAACCCAAATGATCACGTTTCCAGAACAAATGCATATTCCCCTCAGCACCTATCCAGGCAGGAAGGCAAAAGCAGTAAGGAGCTGACGCTGATGCTGCAGAGCATTCAGCACATGGGCTGGACCAGTGAAACCGATAGAAGGAAACTCTATTTTCTAGCAAAGGCGCTCGTGGCCGAGCTCAAGAATAAGCTGGACAAGGCTAAAAACATCGTGACTGTGAAAAACACTGTCTCAGCCCTGCCAACGCCTGCCATGCAGAGGGCCAAGGTGCGCGAGGTCCCAGCGGTGGAGGGAGAGGCAGCCATGGGCTGGCTGCAAAAGCAGCTTGACTTAGGTTTGAACCAGGCAGCATTAAACCCCTGGGAAGCAGCTGGCAGGTTAAACCCCGCTGACAACATCTCCATCTTCAGACATCACAAAATATCCCCACCTCCTTCAAAACATCCCCTCTCACGCTCCCCAGCAGAGGACCCTCATTTTTCCGGGTCTTTTAAGATTCAAAACTACTCCAATGCTGTGCCACAGACCAAGAAAACTCATGGGATGGAGGATGTGGAGGGCGTAGAAGATGCAGAGGAAGCACCACCTCCAAGGCAGGACTATGTTTGGACTCACAAAAAGCGCAAGCAGGGGGACAGCCCGTATCTGAATAAAAGTAACCAGCTTTTCTACAAGATGTTTGGCAATGTGGATCCAGAGGAAGAGCCCACACCAACAGAAAGTAAATCAGAGCAGCGACTAAACACGGAACAGGATTTTTTGTATAACCTGTTGGTTAACAACAGCCCCCCCACTGCAAGCAGCATCCTAGAGGACGCGGCTGAAGAAGAGGGTTCCTCTCTAGGCGAGCATTTACCAGACGTCCCTCGAACCACAGAAACACACTGGAAGCAACAAAAGGAAGGACCCCGTTTCCTCAATAAACCAGGTCGCTCCGACAGCCCAGACGGCCTGTCAGTTCAAGGAGACCTCTTTGAAACCAAGGTCAATCGTCACCTGGGCGCGCTTGTCCCAGACAAAGCCCCGCAGATGTTCATCGCCCAGGTGGCGCGAGCCCTGAGGATGGACTGCAGCCTGCCCGAGCTCCAGCTGGCCTGCGCAAAGCTGGTCTCGAAGACGGGGCTGCTCGTAAAGCTGCTCAGCGAGAGGCAAGATGCCCAGCGAGTCTCTGCTCCCGTGGGCCAGTGTCTCCAAGAAGGGAACATTTCCAATCGCATGGCCCCGGCCAGGGAGGCAGGCAGGAAAGTCGCAGGGAAGGTAGGAGAGATACTGGGCATTGCTGGATGTGTCCTTCTGGACAACAGGGAACGGAAGGAGCGACCCTCTCTCCCCTCCTGATTTTCTCTCCTTTTCTCCCAGTGGAAAGCAGAGTACACCTCCGGCGACAGGCTCCTGTTAGCGCTATCAGTGTCTGTCATCATCATGATTAATCTCACAGTGATTTGTCTCGTTGAGGTAAGCCAATCGCTCATCTGGCAGACAGCTGTCAGTCAAGCCTTGTCGCTGGAGTGCACAGGGGCAGGCCGGTGCCAGTTCAGGAGCCCCAGGGCGCTGCTGTGCATGCCCGTGGACATGCTGGGTAGCACAGGAGATGTTTTTCCAACCTTGGAGCTTGTTGCGGCATCCACCCCATACAGCTCAGCGCGGGTTCAAGCCTGCTGGCGGGGAGAGCTTGTCCTGGCATCTGTCCCGACCGGTCCGCAGCTCTGCTTTGCAGCTTTCCTAACAGCTTCCTTGAAGTGGGCTGTGGCTCCCTCTCATCATGGCCTGTCCCATCAACCCTTCCTCGAGTTTTATCCCGCAGTCCCTAGCCCCGTGGAGTCACCTCCCAGGCTCTTCTCCTCACCCTCCTCTGCTCTCCTGCCAGCACTGATTGCTCTCAGCCAAGCAGCAGTTCCCCTGCTACCTTCCCTCTTGCAAAATCAAGTCCTTCTGCAAGGTGCCATGGCTGCGAACGGCTCAGGGCAGTGCCAGAGACAGGCAGGGAGAGGACCCAGCATGCCCACAGAGTTTCAGCCCCCCTTTGGGGCCCGTCTCCTCGGGGGGGGGGGGGGGGGGGGGGGGGGGGGNGCGTGCGGGGGGGGGGGGGGGAAGCTTTTGTTTCTTTAAATGCTTACCTGCATGTTCCAGACTGAGGTTAAACAGGAGGGGAGTGCCCTGCAAAGCACTGCAGAGATAAAAAAGGCAGACATAAACATTGCTGAGATTAGGAGAGCTCTGGGAGTTCAGGTCATTCCAGAGGCAGGGAAAAGCGGGAAGTTGGGAAGGGAGGATGGGCTCTTTCTAAAAACGTGGCTGCTGGCACCAATTTGCACATGGATGTAACAGGCTCAGTTGGAGGAAGAACCTCTCGGCCTCCCTTGTTTTGCAGAGCATGACGAGAACATCCTGATGTTACAAGTCTCTCTCCCTCTCTCCTTCACCAGGTTTGCTCCCAAAAACCTGCAGCCGCCTCCCAACCCCAAAGCACCAGTAAACCACGCCTGAGACGGTAATTACTCCCCGCACCACGCCACCACTGGGCCACGAAGCCTTTACTCTGAGTAGCACCTAATCCCCGAGCCCCCCGGCCACGCGGGTGCCGGCTGCCAAGGACTCCTCTTTACACCACGTAGCTTTTTTTAAAGCACCCAGAGACGGGACCCCGCAGCGCGAGCGATGGGCACGGCTGCGAGCCCACCTCTCAGCCAGCCAGGCGGCCCCTTCCCAGGCCGGTGGTGCTGCAGCCGGGATGCGGCGGGCGCGTTGGCCCCGGGCT
>VZTL01002602.1:21387-35927 GCA_013400535.1 Scopus umbretta | reverse complement strand
AGCCCCCACGCCGAGCCCTGCCAGGCCCCCCGCACCCCGGCAGCGCTGCCTGCCCCTCGCCCCGCACTCGGCCGCCCCGTGGGCCCCCCGTGCCCCCGCACCCCGGGCCGGGTGCTCCCCTCCGTGGGGTCCCCGGGGGGGAGGATCGCTGGGGGCTGGCCCTCCGTCCCCCCCGCCGGTGCCGCCACCCCAAACCTCTCGGCCCGGGTCATCCCGGCAGACCCCACGCCGGCCGGAGAGGCTGTACCCGCGCTGAGATCCCAGCACCTGTGGGATCTTTCCAGCTTTCTCGAATTTATCGTCCGTTCCTTTACGAATGACATCTTCTCCCGTAAAACGAGCGGTTGTGAGTGACCTCTGGGTAGCTCCTGTGTCCGGCCCAAAATGCAGAGTTTAAAAAGCCTGTTCCTTGTTCCCTTACTTCCAGATCGTGCCTGTCAACGGATGCGAGCTGCCTGCCCCGTCAGATGGCCACCGAATCAAGCAGGAAACTCTGGCACTGGGAATCCAAAACAACACAAAAATCGGGAGTGTAAATACGGGAACACCTTGCCGCAACACGCTGGGGATTTCACAACCGGCTTCGCCCTTGCGTGGTGACTCTGTCGGCTGCGACGCTGGGGAAGATCAACCCCAGCTTTACCTGCGGCTCTGGCAAATTGTAGCCTGGTTCGGGAGCAAACGACAGGCTAAAAGGACCTCTGCTTTCTGAGTGTTTGGGAAACACGGTCTTGCCATCAAGGGCCGCGCTGGGCAGCTCAGCGGCTGCCTGGCCTCCCCCGGCTGCTCCGGGGCGTCCCGCTCGGTGCCGCGGGGGCAGAAGTTGGAGGGGTTCGTCAGTGGCAACTCTTCTCCCACCCCATCAGGTTTGTCAGCTGCAAGGAGGACGTTTCCGCGGGGAAGAGGGTGGCGTGTTGGTCCCCGGCCCTTACGCGACGCCTGTGGGAATCGCGATGGTGCTGTCTAGTGCCGGGCTGGGCGCAGAGGAGCTGAAGTCGGAGCATGAGGGTCCCGGTGCTGGGCTCTAACCCTGCCCTAACCCTTGACGAGTTATTTCTGAGGGTTTTTATCCTGCAACAAGCCAAGCCCCTGGCTGTGCCAGCTGACCGTCTTGCTCCCAGGCTGCCTCTGCTTGTGGTCAGCTTGTATTTTAAGCGTGGCTGGGTGTGCACGGGCTCTGGGTGAAAGGCAGAAGCTGTGTAGGAGGAGAGGGCTGTCCCGACAGCAGCCCTTGGATCCGTGGTCCCGTCAAAGCCTTCATTTCCCCAGGGCGGAGGGTGACTGGTGCAGCACTCGTGCTTGGAAAATGACTGGCTCCGCGTCCATGCCTTGAGTCACCGGTTCATGCCGTCGTTGTGGGCTGTTGTTTTCCATTTGCAGAGCGCGAGCAGTGACCTGCTGTTTATTTATAACTCGGCGTCGCTTGTTGGGAGACCAAAGAGCCGAGTGCTTGGACAGGGTCTCCGTCTCTCCTGGCACAAGGTTTGATTCGAACAAGCCATTCCCAAAGAATTTGGCTGTTTTGCAGCAGTTTGGTAAATAAACAGCGCTGCTCTCGCACCAGCGACTCTCTTCCTCGGTAGGTTTAACCCCGCCAGCTTGCTGGCTGTTTTTATTTCTCACTTGGTTTATTTTCTTTGTTTTACTCGAGTTGTTGTGCTCTGCCCGCGTAGCTGCCAGGGTGGTGACGGCTGGGAAACAATGTTGGTCTTTCTTCTGCTGTAGATCTGCTTGTCTCTGTGTTTGCACATCCATCCCCTCTCTTATCCTTTCGAGATCACAGGGAACAGCTGTGGATTTCCAGGATCTGCCTGGAAGTGCTTCAGTGCCCTTCGGTTCCTCCTAGAGCTGGCTAGCCCAGCGCCAGGGCTGCCAGTCCAATTTCTGCGTGTTTCACCGAAGACTTGCGTTAGGTGAAATCCACCTCGGAGCTGGTTCGCTGCACTCGTTAGTCAGGAAAATACTGTCCCAACAGAAGTGGTGCGGTGTGGATTCGTGGCGCTGGAACAAACTGGTTGGACTGGTCGTGGTGGGAATGGAGAGTCCCGCGGTGAAGGCGGCGGGTGTCCTTGGCGTCTCGCCTCCTACAGGTGCTGGGAGCGGTGGTGCCAGTGACGGAGCCTGTGTTTTGGGGGAATACCACTGACTTAGTAAAATCTGGACCAGGTCTTTGCAAAAACACCGCTGTCACCCCCTGTGGCCAGCTGGGGACGCCGGGGTGACCGCCCGAGGGCACAGACAGTGCAGTCCCGGAGCTGTGCAACACCCGCGCTGCCTCTCCGGGCGGGAGAAATGTCACCCTGTGCCCGCCCATGGCTTGCTTCTTCCCCCCTTGGGTCTCTGCTCACAGCTCTTGCACCTTGAATCTGTCTTGGGTGGGATATGTTGCTTGTTTGCAGGGTGGACACAGGAGGTGGCGGGGAAGGGGGCAGAGGCTGCTCGGTGCCAAGGGGCCTGATGCTGCCTGAACCTCCCGTGCGGAGGGCAGAGGTGGGGATGGCTCCCTGTGGTCCTTGTCAATCGCTGCTGTTCCTTGGGTGTCCCCTCGCTCCCCCAAAACCCCCAGGAGCACCTCAAGCCTCTGAGCCAGAGGTTAACATTCCTGTAATCACTGTGCTCTCCCATTTCTGTGTTGCAACCCAAAGAGAGGAAATCTTATGACAAGTCATGGCGAAAACAGTTTCCTTTTCTCTAAAATTGTCTGTGAACTCTGGAAACACTGAGGATTGACCTGGGGTTTGTCCCCAGAGAGCTCTCGACCTGTTGCTCCGAGCAGGGCTGGCTGGTGCGGTACGTGCACGGGCTGCTCTGGATTTGGGCTGCTCTGGATTTGGGCCACCACTGCCTTCAGGACCAGCCGTGGCTGCTTAAGAGCTGGTCTGCAAACCGTGCTTCTGCTCTGGTCTGGCAGCTCATGGTGCAGGGAGAGGGGCAGGCTGACGCCGTCAGGTCTGCTTGGGGGAAAGCTGTGGGGTTTCTCTGTTGGCTTGGAAATAAAACCTGAAGTATCGATGCCACACCGAGCCCGTTGTCTGCCACGGGCATGCTCAAACCCTGCTGTCAACTGCTGGGCTCTGTCCTCCCCCTGGATGGCAAGTGCTTCCAACTCAAGGGAATAAATCTCTTCCCCAACCTCTCGCATCCGTAGCAAGCTTTGCGGCGGTAGCTGGTACTGGAGCACCCCTCAGACCCTTTTCAGCACCGGGACATGCTGTGTTCGAGCAGGGATGCGGCCGTGCGGCGGGCGTCTCGCTGACAGCCGCGTGCTTGGCTCACAGAGCCCCCAGGCACCGCTTGGTTTCGGCAGACGGCTCTGAAGAACGGGGCAGGAGGCCAAAAGTCAGAAGTCGAAGGTCCCTTGTGTCTGCAGGCACCCTGCAGCTGCAGATGACCCCAGCGAGCTGCCGTGGCCTGCTCGGCTCTGGTTTGCCAGGGTTTCCTCTAGCAGAAGGGCGCTGATTTTACTCCCTCTCCGCCGCCAAAACCAGCTGCAGCAGAGCAGCCCTGCCGTCTGCGCCCCCAGGAGCAGGGAGAGCCTGGGGTTCATCTGCCTCTCAACAGAGCCACTGGAAACCCAGTGGAGAACCTGCATCCCTCCTTCCCAGCTTCCCAGGCAGCTCTGTGCCGTTGGGGCAAGCGCCTGGGCGCCTCCGAGGGTCTGTCCCGGTCGGGTTCGGCAGCCGCCTCGCTCCTCTGGCGAGTACCAGGGAGAGGAGCTGCTGTCGCCTCTGCCCAGGCGAACGCCACTCGCACGGGTTTGGGTGCTGCCGTTCAGGCTCGCTTGCTAAAGGCCTGTATTCCGATGCCCTTGCTGGGCCCGCGCGTTGCAGGTGGCGTGGAAACGGAAGGGAAGCAGTCCCTGGCCCTGCGTGCGTTGCTGCTGGCTTGACCAGTCCAGCTTCTCACCCGGGTTTAGGGCTGTCTGCGGGCAGCTTGCAAGGGTTAGTTACTCCCTCTTGCAAGGGTTAGTTACTCCCTCTTGCAAGGGTTAATTACTCCCTCTTGCAAGGGTTGGTTACTCCCTCTTGCAAGGGTTGGTTACTCTCTCTCCATCTCTTGGCCACACTCTTTTGCCTGAAACTCTCCTGGTCCCCTGGAAGCGTGGTGTGTTTCGGTGGGGTCATGGGTCCGTCCCAGCTTGAATCCGGCAGCAGTCTGGCCGCGAGTGCTTGCAAAATGCCTCCCTGCGAGATCCGTGCCTCTTGCGTGACGTCAGGCGCCCGTCGCGTGGCAGGTGAGTTCGATGTAAACCGAATGGGTGCTCAGACTGCTCCTCCTCCTTGTCCCAAAGGTGACATGTGAAGGCAGCGCCCGGCGTGGGAAGCGGCAGCAGCTGAGATGCATTCGAGCTACGCCGATGACCCCAAGGAAGCCATACAGGTGAGCGAGACGCGCTGATGCTCCCCAGCGCATCTCCAGTTACTCCCCAGTGCGGCTCCAGTTGCCGGTGGGGACGTGGTAGGAGTTGTCGGTGCTGCCAGCTGGGTTTGGGAGGGTTCATACGGGCGAAGGGTGGCTCATGCTTTCCGGCAGAGAGGGTCCTTGATGGTTTGGCTGGCATGGGAAGGATGAAAGCAAATAAGGTGGCCACGAGTTAAATCACACCAGGCTCTACCTTGGTCTTTGCCCCCCACGGCCAGACACAGCATGGGGCAGGGGAAGGTGCTCAGCCCTGATACCTGGGTGAAGGAGCATTGCTGCTCCCTATGTTTGGGGTTTCTTTACTCAGCTTTGGGAGTCTAAACACGTTTAATGAGCAAAGTTCAAACCCAGCGGTTAAAACCGGGTGTTTAATTCATCCCACAGCAGAGTTAATTCATGCATGACAGATAAAATCATTTGTGCTTTTTAATCCTGTTAGCCCACGGTTGCTGCTTGCAGGTGGGTTGCTTGTGCTAGCAGATCTGTGGGGCAGCTGGAAAGAAGCTCCTGCTGCAAGAGGTGTCCCCCGATATAGGCAGGGAGAACGTGCCTGTTCCCCCGGCTCTTGTCCTTGAACTACAGCTGCTGGAAATCTTATTTAGGTGCTGGAAAAAATATCCTGGGCTGGAAATTTTAACACAGGTTTGTGCCACCAACCCATGCTCGAGTCAAAATCTGCCCTGCCCCAGTCGCAGCGGCTGGTGCCGTTCAGCATTCGCCTTGAATGCTGCGTGATTGATGCCGAAACGTGAATTGTTCGATGGGGGCCCAGCTGAATTTGCAGTGTTTGCCAAATGCCTGCTGGGAAGTGCAACTTTCATTTTAAACAGGGCTGATTGAGACATCTGGGCTCAGCTGCCTTAGGGGGAAAAAAAAATCCTCTTCACCAACATGAAATTGTTAAATTCACTGAACTTGATTCTTTTTGACTGGTGTGAGAAAGAGGGAAGCAAAGCTGCTGGAAGGTAAAATTCCCATGTTCCTGCTTCAGAGCCCGCCGAAGCTCTCTGAAGGCAGCAGCTAAACCCCAGCCGTCCTTCCAAAATCATCTTTTTTGGGGGGGCCGTCCCCAGCAGTGCCCATGGGTCAACCAACACAGGCGAGCTGCTGAGAGCGAGATCGATGGCTTTGATTTCTGCCGGCGGGACTCGTTAGCGTGTCACATGCTGCTTGGGCTAATCTGCACGAGTTCAAGTGCAACTGCAGCCCTTGTTACAGGTTACCTCCTTCGAGTTTCTCCCGTGCTTATTTAATCCCTGTGCTTCCCCCGAGCAAGCACCTGGAAAGAGCCAATTTCTCTTTTTCCCCTGTCCTCTTGAGCAATTTGGTGTCTGCAGAGGAAGGACCACACGCTCTAAAGGCAACCCCAACAGTCCAGTGGGCCCCAAAACACCAGATAAAATTGCATAAATTACTCATTTAATTTAAAANCAAAAATTTGATAAAATCATCATTAAATTAAAAAAAAAAAAAAAAGAAAAAAAAAAAAAGCCAGAGGAACTGTGATGCTGAGAGCGTGAGTCCCCAGCTTGACTGGTTCGGCTGTAGTGCTCCCCAACAGCCTCCACAAAGCACGTGGATGAAGCAGCGGCCGCGTGGTGCTTCGCTCCGGATGAGCCTTGCTGGTTTTGAGCCCTTTTATATGAAATCTTTCCTAGTACTGATTTTTTTGTAACGCAAGCATGCACCTCCTGTCTTGCAGCTGATCAAGAAGCAGTTGGTGAACGCCATCAAGGCGTTGCAGAAACAGTACGTGACCTCGGATGCCGTTGTAACCAGCGACGATGGGAACGCAAACACCCTCTGCAGTGCCCTGGAAGCTGTCTTCGTGCACGGGCTGAAGGCGAAGCATATAAAGGCAGAGAGTGGGGGGAAAGGGAAGAAAACAGGGGGTCGGGGGCCGCTTCCCCAGCCGGTCTTCTGGGGCCTGCTGAAGAGCATCACCCATCGGTGAGTGCCCGTTTCTGCGGAACGGTGTTTGCACGCTCGGGTTTATCCTCTCTCTTTGGTGCAAAAGCCAGAAAATTCAGGGAATGGCGAACAGGAAGATGGCTCGACGGAAAGATAAATCTCTACCCCGTCCTGTGTGCTCGGTCCCTTCAGCTGGAGGGAGAAATGCTCTCACAGGGTATCGCGGGTGGCTGGGGCTGCCCGGGACCTCAGGGAAATGGGAGAGCAACGCCTCTGCGATGCCAAGGGATGTAGGGCTGGGCACCCGGCGCTGTCAGGACAGCCCCTCTCGGTGTTGGCAAGGGTGAAGTGCCATTCAGGCGTGAGCCAAGCTCCCCACACAGTTAAGGAACGAAACGCTGCTGCCAGCTTAGGGCACACTCCTTCCGTACTTATTTTTGGGTGTCAGGCCGTACACGGGGACTCGGCGTGCCCGGTGGGACCCCTGTGAGCACGCGCGTACAGCAGCAGCAGGTTACGGGACGCGCGGTGCGGGGGTCTGGTCTCTCTTCTGACCTGGATCTGCTGGGGATGGTTGGCCTCCATTTCCCTGTGTCCCAGCCAGCCTTTGGGGAGGTCTGGCCTGGGAAACTATCCTTACTTGCTGGGGCTTTTCTGAGCCGCTCCCTGAGCAGAGTCCTCCCACACTAAATAACAGCCCACACGCAAATAGTTTTGAAAGCCACATCCAACCCCATCACCGGCTCTTAAATTATGAAAGAGCAGATGAAAATAACTCTTTCACATGCTACGGGTGATATTCTTGTGCCCTTTGAAGGTTTCTTCTTCTTTCTTGAGAGACAGATTAAAAAAAACACCTTACAAAACTTTTGCTTTGTTTTTCCGTAGCGTCTGCAGCGCTGACATGAGCTGGGGCCAGAGGCATTAGGGAGCATGGTATTGCTGTCGGATTTTAGGGGAAAGCAGTTGAAATCAGGAGGCTGAGATTGCTCGAGGAGCTCAGCCTGACCCGGTCTTTTTTTTTTGGGTTTTTTTTTTTGTGCTGCCACAGCAGTTTTCACTGTGTTTTGCCTGATTTTAAATTTGAAGTTAGGATTTAGATACACGGTTGTCACCAAGGAGTATCCAGCCAGAGCAAGCCCCACCAATGTGCAGGGACAGCAGGAATTTCCCCCCCCTCCCCCGTATCCTTGGTCCAGGGTGAGCAATGCATGGGAGGTGCCTTCAGCCAGGGAGAGGAGGAGCGCCCGGAGGCACCCCAGGGCTGCCTGGGGTTGCTACCAATATATCTAGTTTTGGGGAGTTGAGGAACTCCTTTTTTTCCTCATGGGAAGCCACGTTTTCCACTGAGGAAAGAGATTTTCCACAGCCTTTTTTGACCCAACCCTTAAACTCCTCGCAGCAGAACAGGCTGGGCAGTTCCTGATGGAGGATCTGCCCCAGTTGCGCTCTGTGATGGACCAAAACCGGAGCCACTCGCATCCTATTCTGTTCTTTTTCTCCCTTTCCTCAGAAATATTGTCTCAGAGCTGGAACAGCTCATCTTTATCAATACGGACGTCGGGCGCTGCCGAGCCTGGCTGAGGCTGGCTTTGAACGATGGCCTCGTGGAGTGTTACTTGAAGCTGCTGCTGCGGGAGAGGTCCCGGCTACCCGAATACTACCAGACGACCGCTCTGCTCTTAGATGCCGAAGAGTGCGAGTTTCTCCTTAGCTACTTGCAGGGCTTAACGTCCTTAACCTTCGAGCTCTCCTATAAATCAGCAGTTTTGAACGAGTGGACTATCACCCCTCTGTCCCTGTCAGGTCTGTGTCCTGTTTCGGAGCTGCTGGAGCCCCTCGCGTCCTCCACATCTGAACCCCGCAGAAAAGCATCACTGGGTTCGATCTCCCAGTCATCGGGATCGGACGAGATCGAGATTCAACCCTCCGTCCTACCCATCGGCAAAGCCAGCAGCAAAATCAAGCTCACGTCGTCCTCGTTGAGCCTTAACACCACGAGCTCGTCCCAGCTCTCCTCCAGCCTGGGCTCCGACAGCATCCTCCCAGCTCACTGCACCCGCAGTCCCGAGCGGAGCGAGGAGCCGCTCTCCTGCGACTCCGACCTGGGGACCACCACCACCGCCGAGGACCTGGACAGGTCGCTGCAAGAGTGAGTCTTTTCCCAGATCTCCTCTTCAGAGGGATTTTTAACCCTCTCCTGCATCTCATTTATTTTCCCCTTATAGGCAGGAAGGCTTTCTCCCCTGTTTTTCTTTAACAAGCTGGTTTTTTTCCCTACTGGAAAGAGTCTGAACGGTAAAAAGAAATGCTGAGCACAGCTTGCTGGGACCCTGCTGCCATGGCAAATGAGCTCCTGGCCACTGAAGTGTGTGTCTGCCCTCTTTACTGGGGCAGAAACGTCAGAAAAATGCTGCTCCCCACTTTCAGGAATGTCACATCTCCCTGGCGTACGCTGGGGGATGCTCCAGGGCTTTCTGCGGGGAGAAAGAAATGAGTTTGGTCGCAGGAAAGGGTCATAATTTCCAGCTTCGGCAGATAATTGAGGGGAGGGAGGTTGTTAGTTTGTCATCCTCGTGAGTTATTTCTGCCAAGCACCCGGCACAAAGATTTGCAGTGAGTTATATAAGCTCTGAGTAATCAGTAAATATTTTCCCTGCCACCTTTAAAACCTGTCTCTGAAGGAGCCCGGCCTCGGGGTGCTGGTTGGTGAAGGCACCCCCTTCCCAGTAAAGGGTCTTGGAGAGGGTTCAGGGCTGCAGTCTGTTCCGCATCGGTGACGGCGACCTTACCTACTTCTAGGATTTTGCATCTTAAGATGATTGTGGAAGAACCTGCCCTGATAGGATTAAACTCGTGATGGAAAGACGTTGTTCTGAATTTTAATCTTGGGCTGGTTTAATTCAGCCTAGCTGGTGGCAAAGCAGGGGCATGGGAACAGCATCTCATCTGGCCGGGCTCCACTAATAATTGCTCGTTAACGGTTATGAAAACATTTGAATTTTGGCATGTGGTCCATGGCTGGATACGTGTCTGGGAGCCATGCCTGGGGCTGGGGCCGTGGGGAGCACCCAGCGCTCCCCCTGCCTTAGGGGGCGTCCGTTGAGCCCCGTTAACGGGCGTAGTTAGGAAACGCGTCCTGCGCAGGCAGGGCCTTCGCCTGCAGCGGGGTCGACCGTTGCTCTGCAGGGCGCAAAGCGCGCGTTCTTCCGCCTGCAGGACTGGTGCCACGGGGGTGTTGCAGCCGCACAGTGCTGCCAGCCCGCCGGAGACGAGCAGTGATGCTGAGCCCTTTTTTCGGGTGGTTATAATTTGCAATAACTGGGGGGTTTTGTATAGGTTCTGGTTAACGTAGCTGCATTCAAACCGGTCACTTCTCTGTTTCCAGAGTGTTGTCCGAGTTCAACAAAGCCAAGCCAAGCCTGGAAGCCCCGGAGGGAGAGCTGGCCCCCAGCCTGCTGGGCTGCTCCCCACAGCAGCCCGCCCGCGTCCCCGCCGTGTCTCCCGTCCCCCCGGCACCGTCCCGCAGAGCTCGCCGGCAGCCACCTCCCAACGCCGACGGTCCGCGCTCTGCTCGGACAGGCAAGACGGCGAGCACCGGCGATGGAGGTGGAGATGCAGCACCGCAAGCCAGCGGCACAGCCGGTGTTTCGGCCACGCGGCGTGGCAGTCCGAGTGGAGGAGAGACAGGCAGAAGCAGCGTGGTCAGTGGCAGCGAGGCAAGCCAGGCTGTCCGCAGCCCGACGGCCGAATACCTCCTTTCTCCGCTGCTGGGTTGTCCGGTAGGTGTTACAGCTCGCTTGCTATCAATCTCTCTGTTTTTATGCTTCCTGACCAGCACATCTAATGGAAAAGGAAAATAAAACGGGTGACAGCTCCTGAGTAAGCACCAGTTTCTCCAAACTGTCATCTTCTGTGCTGCTTCCAGTCTTCTGACAGCAAGTTGGGTGTAAGTGATGCTCCCTGCTCCATGAGCATCTTCCTGAACACTGTGAAGCTGTGTCCGTGTAGCTGCCCTGGGAGAAATTGGGTCAACGTCGATATTGCCTGGAAAAAGAGGCACCAAAGCTTTTGAAACCCTGTCTGGCCTGGCAGTCATTCCTCGCCAAGGGCAGCAGCAACAGGAAGCTTTTGGTTTTGTTAACGATATCTGAAGAGTGATGAGCTCTTGCACAAATCTGGCCATAGGCTGCGTGCAAGCTGATAAAACAGCCCGAGAGTCAAGCTTCTCATGGGGACTTTTCGTCGTTTATGGTCCACGTAAGAGGAGGGAGAAGGGTTGACTGGATGGGAAACAAATTGCAGTTTTCCACTGGAAAAATACTCGCACAACACATCTGTTCCCAGGGTAGGCTGGCATTCCCTGCTGCTTAGGGTAGCTTAAACAGCGGTGGATTTCCCCGCCGAGGAGCTGATCCACTGGCTTTTGCTTTTAGGAAACTCTTTGAACATCCCTGTCCTCTGTCTCGTTTGTTACTGACTTTTCCATCCTGGTTCCCATTGTTTCCATCCTGGTGAGCTTAGGATACACCTCATACCCCCCTAAATGGTTTCTCTTCTTGGTCCCTGCTCCTTTCAGCTCCCTCCCAGTTACCCCATTTCCACTGCTTCCTCGTGGCGTTGGGCCAGTTTGACCTAATCTATGTATAACATACGGTGTCAACAGGAAATTCCCCCCTGCTTTCGCATGACTCATGGAGCAGCACAGGTTCCTGCTCCAGGAGTAAGCTGAGCCTGCCTGTAGGTTGGAAGTTGCACCGCAAGCCGCCCGTGATCCTCGCTACAGCGTGGCGATGGCTCCTCTGCTGCTGTTTAGTTCATTGTTCAGAATAAAAGGCTCTTGGAGGGCAGGGTAGGGTAGTCGAGAAGTCGTTCCTGGTGGGATGCAGCCCCAGAAGGGATGTTCTGGATCTAGGGAAGCTGCTCCCTGTTGCCGGAGCACTGAGCTGGGTTGTGTTTTGCTCCCAGGTGTTTGTCTGGGGACCTTGTCCCAGAACCTCGCTCCATTCTTGTAGCCAGAAAAACTCCTGGAGAAGTTGCAGCCGTGTTTTCTTTCAGCATAACAAGCTTTCTTCTGCTTGTGGGTCTCCTCCCCTCCTGACAGAAGGAAACAAAGGTTTCCTCTGCCTTCCCTGCCTTACTTTTTGCCTGTACTGATCAGGCCTGGTGTCTGTAGCATCTGCTTGTAAGCCATAGGTCTCTAGTTCATCCTAGATGTCTTCTCTGTACCTCGCCCCGTCTCTATTCTTCTTGGAACAAGGTTGGTGCTGCTGCTCCAGGCAAGCCCGTACCCTTCCAGGGCAGGGCTGGTTTCTCACACTCGATCAGAAATATTTCCAGGCCCAAATCTCTTGTGTGTTGTTACTGCAGGGAATGTGCTCCCCCTCTTCGCCCCTCGATGATTCTGGGGGAAAGAAAACCGATCAATTTTGGACTTTATAATCCCACCAGTATATAATCCGGATATTTGCCAGCTGCCAGCACAGTCCCATGGAGCATTCCCTGATCGGAGGGAGCAGGGGAGCCATCCGTGTGGGGAGGGCCAGCATCACTGCTTGGGACTCAGTCTGCACGGGAGCAGCCCCCGTGGAGGCATCACTGTGGGCATTGAGGGGTGCAGGGTGTCCAATAAGTTCGATAATTAATATATTTATTATTTTTTTAACAGAAAAGAAAGAGCTGGATCTCGGAAGATGATTTCTACAGGCCTTCTGCAGGAGAAAGCAGCAAAAGCACAGCTGACACCAATGGCTTTGGGCCGGAGGGGGCTGGTGAGGGTCCGGCCCCAGGGCTCATTAGCGCTCTCGACTTGGAAAGGCTGTCGGTGCCATCCTCGGAGAGCGGGAAGCCCAAACTGTCACCCGACCGGGAACAAAAGGGCTTCAGCGTTGTGCACCGCAGGCAGATGGGTACGTGCCGCCCTCCCTCCCCTGCTTTTGCCTGGTGTCTACGCTGGGCAGTGCTCAGGGGCTGGGGGCGGTGGTGGACGGTTTGGGAAGCACGGTTTGCCATTGCTGAGCTGATGGCAGCACTAAAAGCTCCAGAAGGCAGAGGGGCATTGCTGCCCCTTGGCATTGCTGAGCCCACGATAGCTCTGGAGAGAGGCGTTTTAGGAGGAGAGGAGGTGTGCTGGATGTCTGTGTCCACTCTGCGGGACACGTTTGCTTTGTGCTGTCCCGCTTGTTCTCAGCCTCAAAACCCAAACGCACGCAGACAGATTATGGAGACTGAGGTCCTGTAATCTCCCGCCCCACCCCGTGGTCCACAAAGACCAGCTCTGAAAGCTGCCGTGCCTCTGGTTGCTCACTGTGAGCCACCCCTTGGCTTTTTTCTCTCCACCAGCTTCCCCTTTTTCGGTTAAACTGACATCTGCTTTTGCCCCAGGTCTTTCCAACCCTTTCCGAGGGCTCCTGAAGCTGGGCAGCCTGGAGCGGAGAGGAGCCATGGGGATATGGAAGGAGTTTTCCTGCGAGCTGTCGCCACTGGAGCTCCGGCTCTTCCTGGACCATGAGGACCGCATCTGCGTCGAGAGTTATTCCCTGCTGCGGTGTGAGTCGCTGGCGCTGACGCACTCGGACGGCCGTTTCGAGCTCGTTTTTCTGGGGAAAAAGCTCTACCTGCGAGCTCCTTCTCGAGATGAGGCCGAGGACTGGTTGGACAGGATCCGCGAGGCACTGCAGAAGTGCCGGCCTCAGCTGGAGGAGGAGGAGTGGGAGACGCTGGAGTATCCAGAAGACAGTGGTGAAGGCCAACACGTCCAGAGCGACTCTGCTGCTCTTCTCCAGTACCGTGAGATGCCTGGGAACAGCTTTGACTGGAATCCAGCTCACGAACCGGAGCTGGATGCAATAAAAGAGGCTGTTCTGTACATGGATGTAGACAAAACCTGGGTCCCCTTTATTTTTAGCCTGTCTTTAGAAACTTTGAAGTGCTTTAAAGTCAGAAACAATGACAAAATTTTAAGCAACAGTTACGGTATAGAGACCATCCAGGACATCCTTCCAGACACGAGCCTCGGGGGACCTGCATTCTTCAAGGTGATAACCTCCAAAGCTGTCCTGAAGCTGCAGGCTGAGAACGCAGAAGAAGCAGCCTCATGGAGGGAGCTGGTCCGAGGGGTGCTCATGTCCTACCTGGAGAGCGCAGAGGAGGCACTGACGCTGGGTGGCAGCTTGGACGGGCACTCCCAGGTCATCCTGAAGAACATTGTGAAGGAAAATGGCTTCTTGTTGCAATACCTGGTGGCCATCCCCATGGAGAAGGGCCTAGACTCGCAGAGCTTTATCTGTGCAGGTATACATTGGCTTGTTTAAAAACAGGAAACCCGGCTCCATCTTGGAGGATGATCTTGTGTTAATGAGGTGACATCAAATTAGAGATGCCCTGAGTCCTGCCAACCCATTGCCGGCCAGCTGCTGGTTTCCCCATCCAAACCCCAGGTAGCACCAAAGCCCTTCGGTGAGGTTTCACGTCCCAGATCAGTGGCACCTTTGGTGGTTTTTGTGCACAGGGTGAGTCCCCCCACACTGAATCCCCATCCCACCCCAGCAGAGGTCCAACTGGGCTGCCGCTGGGCTCCTGTTTAAGATGCTTTTGGTACAGACAGTGGCGGATCTTGGCTTGAAGGCAACCTTAGGTGGACCAAGAGGCCCAGGACTCTCTTCCTGGGCATTTTGTGGCCCCAGCTTGCAGGGTAAGTGCAGTCAAGGGCAAATGCTGTTTTTCCGGTAATGCAGCACAGGAGAGAGTATTGCGATGGGTGTGACAAGCTGATTTTGCAAAACATTCATTTAACCTTCCGCTCATGCCTCTCGGCACACGGGGCGATGCTGGTTTAATGGGATAACACTCACTGACCTCCGCAGGAGGTATAATTTGCTCTTTACCTTGGTAAGTTAATTAAACTCCAGATTTCTCTCCTGCTTCAGCTATATTTCTTATACCCTCCAGCAGGTTTTTTTTTTTCTTTTAATAGCTCTTTGTATGTATATCTCTATATATTTTCCATTCTATTTGGTCTCTACCTTCCCCTCCAGGCTCTGTCCTGCCTCTTCCACCTACCGACAGATGGAAGCAGCAAGCCGAAAAGACAAATTCTCAGTTTCTATGTGTAGGTTTTCTTAGGGGGCTGCCTGCCCCGCTTGACACCTGAGCCTGGTGCAGGAGGTGTTTCCTTACATGTCAGGGCATAATGAGTGATAAAAGCC
>VZTL01002602.1:2642-21326 GCA_013400535.1 Scopus umbretta | reverse complement strand
CATGAATATATTTTATTTTATTTTTTGGGGATGTGCCCCAGCTACCCGGAAGCGTGAAGGATGGGGTGGCAAAGCCTTCCTCGAGGATGGCAGAGGCTCGCTTATGCTTGGTCAGTTATTTTAGAGAACTGAACCCGTTAAAAATAGCACGAAGGGTTTTCCTGCCTTCCCAACTCCAAATGAGATGCGCTCACTTTTCAAGTCGCTATAAAAACCCTGCAGATTTCCCTCAAGACGGCGAGCTGGGTTCCTCCTGCGTTACCCACCGCTATAACAAAGGAGGTTTTTTTGGCTTAATCCATCCTGAACTCATCCCTTGCAGACAAGGATCCCTTGGAGATGTGGTTTTGGTACCCTGTGGCAGCAGCAGGAAAGAGAAGGGCTGAGTGAAGGCAAAATGGGGCAAAGCTACGGGAGGAGGTGATGGGGAAGGCAGGTGGGATTTAGGTGGGATCTTCCCTAAACCACTGGGACGTTTCCAGAATTCACTTTCCCTAAAAGCAAATGAAACAATTGAACCAACTGATGGATAAAAGTGGATTCATGAATAGCCCAGACTCCTTTGTTATGGAGGAAAAAGTGAAGCAGCTCCTGTTGGACCATTGTGATCTTAAATCCATGGGGAAGGGGCTGGGGACCTCTCACCAAACGTCCTACAAGTGCTTTAGCTGATCTCCAACCCTTCCAAAAACTTTCTTACTCCATTTCCCCCTCCCAAAAGTTTCTCCCCCTGTCCTGGCAGTGATGGGAATGATCTCTTGGGGCAGCGTGGGTCCCCTCTCATTGCCTCATCCCTGCTCCCTGCAGGCTGCTCCAGGCAGATTGGCTTCTCCTTCGCAAAGCCCAAGCTCTGCGCCTTCTCTGGTCTCTACTACTGCGACAGCTGCCACCGGGATGAGGAGACAGTGATCCCCTCGCGCCTCATCCACAACTGGGATCTGACAAAACGAGGGGTAAGTCCGGGCTCAGTTGGCGCAGGGAGCAGGAAAATGCTCCTGCATCTGCCTGTGCTTCTTGAAGGCCCATCTGAATGTTTCCCCCATCAGCCGAGGTGGAGATGTCCACCCTAGGCCTCCCTCCGAGCCTCGTGGCCTGCTCCTCGGTGCATGCCCACCTCTTGCCTCTCTTCGCCCCAGGTTTCCCAGCAGGCTTTGAAGTTCCTCACCCAGATCCGTAACCAGCCGCTGATCGACCTGAAGCTGGTCAACGAGAGCCTCTACGACCATGTGGAGAGGATGGGACGGATCCGCCAGAGCAGGGAACAGCTGAAGCTGCTGGGAGATTATCTCGTCATGTGCCGCAGCGGGGCTCTGAAGGAGCTGAGCAAGCGGTGAGGTCCCTCTCTGGGTGATGTTACACCTGCAAACCCCTCTTTGCACCCCGATGGCCCCCTGGTCCTCCTCATCGCTTGCCGTCAGAGCGGGGAGCCATGCTGCCAAGGCATGGGCTTGTTTTTAGCTCCGTGTTGTCTGCTCTAAGGAGTTATCCGTCTGTTGGCTGGGTCGACACATTGATATGTGACTCAGGAAACACCTTCCTGACCAAGGAGCTTCTGGCTGGACAGGAAACACCTGGGAAAATAGATGAGATATTTATTTTCTTTTTCCCCCCTTTGAAATGCTCTCACGTGATTTCCAGTGGCAGGATTTGGGATGTGTGGCACGATGCAAAAATCAGGCCTGTGGTGATTTTCTTCAAGAGTCTGCATCATCCAGGCTCCCCCTTGCTCCAAAGCTGTTGCAGATGTGCACGATCTACCACCTTCCTCTCTGTGCTTCTTTGCAGGCTTGATCACAGGCACTACCTCTTGGAGTGTCCCCACAAATACAGCGTCACTGATCTGAGGCAGGTGAGCGCTTTGCCTGGTCGTAAGGGTTTTGCTGGTGAAAATGTCCTGGTTTCTGTAGAGCTTGGCACTTCATCATCATCAGTAGAAGGTTTCAGACAGCTTTGTTTTCCATTTGCCTTGTTCTCATCCATCACCTGCACTCTGCAAGCTCGCACATCAGCTTAGAAGCAAATAATTGCCTTTATTTTAATTTGCCAAAATAATTGGCACAGGCCTGTATCCTCCGAGAATGATGGAGAGCATGCAAGATAAATGTGCACCTCTGTAAGCCGGCATTGCTGCTAGTGCATCTCCATGCAAGCTTGCATCTATTGCAAATAACGTTGGAGGTGATCGGTAGTTGGATTTCGCATCGACTCCAAAGCCAGGAGCCCCATCCTGGCAGGCTGTGGGTGCTGCTGCCCGTGCACATGGGGTGTGGGTTGTTTTGGAGGACAGCCTTGTCTTCACGTGGTAGCACGAAGTGTGGGTGTAATACGGATTTTGCACAGTGCAAACCCAAGAGGAGACGGGCTCTGCACCTGCCTGACCTCCCTCTGCCCCGCAGATAGCCGATGGCGTCTTTGAGACCTTCCTGCAGTCTCTGCTGCAGTTTGCTTCCCATCACGTCTACAGCTGCGACCTGTGCACCCAGCGTGGCTTCATCTGCCAGATCTGCAACAGCAGCGACATCATTTTTCCCTTCGAGTTTGACACTACCACCAGGTGAGCAACATCTCCATCGCGTCCCGCTGCTGCGAGGCCACCCAAGCTTATGGCCTGGCTTTTCCCAGGAGCCTGGACCGTCCCCTGGTCCCTCTCAGGGGCTCTCTGCTTCCTGGGAACGTAGCCCCGGGGTGGCCTGGAAATAGCTCTGAGCTGGCTGTGCGTCCTCGCGGTACCCGTCAGCTCCAAGGTGTTTCCAACCCAAACTGGGCTGTTTGGGGCAGGAGAGGACCATCCCTTGCAGAGCCAAGATGTCACCAAGCGAGGTGGCTTTGCAGATGGAACGTGCAGAGCCACCCAGCACCTTGCTGTCGGCCTGCAAAAACCTTGCTGGGTGCTGGGTCTCCCAGGGCAGCAGAGGGGCTGGGGCAGGAGGAGGAGGAGGATGAAGGTGCTGTGTGCCCCTGCCTCGTTCACCTGGCTAATGCATCTTCTGTTCAAATTCAGTCCGGCCGCTTCCAGGGGTTGCAGGAGGGAAGGAAAAGCAGCAGTGGGACTGTTCATACACCCCTCTACAGCAAAGGAGGGGAGGAAGGACACACGGACACGGATTTGGAGATAGATGGTGGGCAGCCCTGCGGGGCATGCTGGGTTGAGGCTGGGGACATTCCCAGCAGGACGAGGGGACACTGGCTTTCATCTAGGGTTTTCTCCTGCCTGCGGAGCTCGCATCCTTTGCAGGCAGGGTCCTTGCCTGCAGTGGGGTCAACTGGCAGACGCTGAAATCGGGTGGGTGTGTCGGAAGGAGTGTCTTTATCCCCACCCTCAGGGATTTCTAAAGACACTGATATCAAACCCTTCCAGCCCAGGAGCCTGGTCCATTGTAGGTGGAGAGAGATCCACATCTCGGTGGTTGGTTGGTAACGAGTACAGTCCTGGCAGAGAATTTTAACAGGCTGATGGTCTGCGTGGTCTTGCTTTCCCTGGCAACCCCTAAAAATGAGCAGCAACATCCAGAAGCTGCAGAAAATGCCACCGAGACCAGGGTCCCTGGCTACTCCATGCATTACCTGGTTGCAAGTATTTCCAGGGCGGCTGAGCAGGATCGCTCACTTTCCTTCCTTGCCGCAGGGACGGCACCGTGCTTGTTATCGAGGACAAAATCCCCAGGGGACCGATTTTCCCCTCGAAGAAGAGCGTACAGGCTCTGGAAAGGCAGGCATGCGGGGCTAGGCTCCGCTGCCAGCCGGACAGAGGTCCCGTGTCCTGGAAAGCCAGGCTCTGAAGTTTTTTGACCTCTTTTTTTTTTTTTTTTTTTTTAACCTGGCGGAGGAGGTTGCGCAGCAGGAAAGCGGCTCAACCGACATCCTCGCCAAGCTCAGCCCGGCTTCCTGCCCCTCCGCCCGCCCCGGGGGACAGCCAGCTGCCGGGGTCACGCTGCCGCTCGCTGCGGGATACCAGGATACGTCTGAAACGCCTCCCAACAATACAGCCAGCTGGGCGCTTGGCGGTCGTCTTTCGGCGGCCGCTTCCCGCAGCCGCTGCTCTGGCAGGTGGAGGCAGGAGATGCCGCCTTTCGGCTGCTGCTCGCTCAGAAACAGGCAGGGCAAAAACCACCCCCGGCTTTGCGGATCCTCCCGCGCTCGGGGAGGAGCCGCCACCACCGCTGCTAATCCGGAGAAGCCGCGTGAAAATATATTCCGCTGGGAAAATGCACGGCGCCGGGCAGCACCCCCCATCCCGTCTATCCGTGCACGAGCCTTTTCCCTATCCTGAGTAACTCAGGGTTTGCAGCCGCCTGTCAGGAGCAGGATTTGACCCTGGCTGCGGTACGTCATGGTCCCTCGCCTGGCGCGCTGCCGGGTGTGTCTCCGCTCCCCTCTCCACTCATCCTTTGGGAAGTGAAGGCATTGGGTGGTATTCCCACATCGACTGTGCACCAGGCATTCGCACCTGAGAGCGTTGAAACGACAGTCCGGCTGACCCGCTGGCGCGCGGCTGGGCTACGTTTTGCTGCTAGGGGCAAGGTGGGGGATCGCGACCGGGAAGAAGTGACCTCCGCCTCCGTAGCCCAGACTTGTCTTCTGTTGACTCAAGATAAGTAGTGAACGCCCCTCGCAGAGCTGGGTGTCTCCTCCCCACGCAAGGTATCACTTGTGGCTGTTTACATTCCTGCTGCGGCACTGAGCCAGAGCAGGGAGGTCCCGGGCGGGCGCTGGCAGAACCTCCCCAGAGCCGGCTGGCTCAAAGACAACGCCATCCCCGGCTGCCCGTCCCCTTCCCTGCAGCTCCGATGTCCCCAAGCAGTGTCCCTGCCGCCCTGCATCAGGGTTGGGGGTCCCCTGGCTGCACCCCAGCCCCGGCGAGCAGAGGGTCCACGCTCTGGCGCTGAGCTGCATCCCGTCCCCGCCGGCGGTGCATCCCCAGCCAGGCTCTCGCCACTCCGCTCCGTTGCAGGGTTTGGTGGCTCAGCCTTGAAACGTTGCTCTTGTGCTGTTAGCACTCTGAAAGCCAGGTGCAAACCTCACTCAACCTCTCCCGTCTTCATCTGCAAAAAACTGGCAGCGTGCTGGCAGCTGCCCGCAATACTCTTTCCGGGTGAGCTGCTGCTTTTGATCTGGGCTGGCTGGAGGTGGATCTCTTGCTCGAGCAGTTAGTGCTCCTGCTAGCAAGGTTTGGCTTGAGCCAGAGCTGGCTGTCGCTGGGGCCGGGGCTCTGCTCAGCAAGAGCTTGGAAGAAACAGAGACGAGGTAGTGTCCCCAGGTCTGGCTTGGTGGGGAGAAGTTTGGTCTTTGCTCTGACCTTACCAACAGGGTGAGGTATTTGGGTTTTTTTTTTACCCCCCTTGGTTTCTCCTAGGTGCAGCGAATGCAAAACCGTCTTCCACCGGGATTGCCAAGCCCGCACCAAGTCGTGCCCCCGCTGCGAGCGCCGGCAGAGGTACCAGCGAAAGCTGGAGGCAGAGGCCAGCGTGGAGCCAAGCCTTTAGCATCCGGGGACCGACCTCGACGCTGCCCTTGGCTTCTCGGCCAGCCGGATGAGTGCCGAGGGGAAGGGGCCGGCGGGAGATGCAGAGAGGAGACCCCCCCCCCGCCCGGGAGCTCATCCCGCGCCCGGCCCTTTCCCGGGGACAGGGCGCCGGCGGTGCTGGGCGCTGCGGCGCGGGTGCTGCGGCCCCACGGAGGGGCCCCCTGCCCACCCAGGGCTGAGCGAGGGGGACTGGAGAGGTGCGTCCCCCCACTCGCACAACCCGGCGCTGCTGGGCGACGCTCCCACTCGCCCTCCTGGTGCCAACCTGGTCCATCCCCTCCCGGTGGAATCCCAGCAGCTTTCCGGGGTGTAAATCAGGATTTCCAATCAAGGGTGTGGATAACTGACACTGATTAAAGCTCTAGTTTTTTAGGAAGTTCGATACTGAAAAAACAGTATTTTTTTATGTGGGGGTTTTGCACAAGGTGGCCTGCACCAGGGAGGTGACGGCAGCCGCGCGGGGAGGGGGCGAAGTGCCACTTGTGCCTTTAGGGACCGCGCGTGCCCCGGGGGGACCGCGGGGCCGGCTGAGCATCTCCCGCTCGGAGAGCCCACCCATCACTGTGGCCTCCGGGAGGAGAGGGGAGAGAAGAGCTGGGCCGCTCCTTCCCCCCTGCTGCTTTTAATCCTCGGAAGAAGTTTTATTTTCCTTTCACCCCTCCCCATGCAAAAATAATTAAAGTTTATTTAACAACGAGTGAAGATGTCTTCGGGGTTTGCTTCTCCGCAGCGGGTAACGAATCCCGCGTCCAACCTGATGCTGCGTCTCCGTGGGAGGAGGGTTTGGGACGTGGGTGCTGCCTGTCCTCCGTCCTCCCGGGTTCTGTGGGGTGACTGGGGGACCCGGACCCATTTTCCTTCCCGTCTGCTCCCCACCGCTGTCGGCATCTCCAGTTGTTCTTTTCCCCGCCATCCTGCTCCTGGTGCTGGCCGCGTTTGGGATGCGCCCACCAGCACGGGGACCCCAGTGGGAATCCATGGGAGGGGTGGGCAAAAGCCCACCTCCCCCAGGACCCCGCTATCTGGGGGTCCCATCCCCCTGCCCAGGGAAGCCATGCCGGATCCGGCAGCGGCGCAGATCCCGGCTCAGCTGCAGGGCAGGGCCCTTCCTGCGGCAGGAACCTCCCGAGGAGCCGTTTCCTCGGCCGGGCGGCAGCGGGTCCCCTCCGCCATCGTCCCTTCCCTCCCGCCCCGAGGGGAGGAAACGGGCCGGGTCCCCACCACCCCTATCCTCCGCCTGGGGGGCCGGGCACCCAACGCCAGCGTGGAGCCCGGCCCCGTCGTTCGGCAAAGCGCCGGCAGGAAACTGGGGCGAGTCGAGACCAGCCCAGCGCGGGCACGAGCGGGACCTGCCGCGCGCCCCACCGCCTCCGCCTGCACCCCGACGCCGGCTGGAGGTGAGATTTGGGGGTTCAGTGGCTTTGGGGACTCGGGGCTCGATGGCTTTGAGGGCTTGCGGACAGTGGGTGAGGATGGTGGCGGTGACCCTGGGGCTGTTCCAGGTGGGCTTGGGTGGTTTGTGGAACGGCCGCGTGGGACGGGGGCTCAGCAGGGACCCCCCAGCTCAGCTCCCCCGGGGTCCCCACGCACCCCGAGAGGGGTTGGGAGCTGCCATCACCCCTCCCCTGCCCCATCTCCCGCAGGCGGAGGTGCCGGGGCGGCCATGGAGGCAGCGGTGCCGCCGGAGGAGGCGTTGGTGCTGGTGGAGTACGGCTTTGAGTACCGAGCCAAGGACGGGACCTTGGTCTCCATCAAGCCGAACGAGCGCTACGTCCTGCTGAAACGGACCAACCACCACTGGTGGCACGTCAAGAGGAGCGGGGACACCCGGCCCTTCTACATCCCTGCCCAGTACGTGAAGGAGCTGCCCCCCATCGCCACCCCGGCCCCGCTCGACCCCCCACCGCCGAGGCACGCCGGGACGGGTCCCGCCACGCTCGCCCCGCAGCAGCCGCCAGCCTATGAGTATCGGTTCCTCGGTGCTGCCGAGGCGGAGGAGCCAGCCGGGGGATGCTCGGTGCCCCGGAGGGACTCGGTGCCCCGGAGGGACTCCATGCCCTGGAGGGACTCGCTGCCAGCGCTGAGCTCTTTTCGGGTCCCGTCGGGGCTGAGCCCCCACCCCGCAGAGCCCGTGCGCCCCTCGCACTCCCTGGATGACCTGGCCCGGGTGACACCGGCATCACGCGGTGCCACTGCCATGGGGTCGTGCAGGCACCCCCTGGGACACGCTCGTCCGCTCGGCAAGAGCTGCTCTGAGACCCTCTACGCCCCCGGCAAGGACAGGGACGCAGCCAGGAGGTGGCCGGGGTCCGGCCACGCGGCTCAGGTACGGTGACATCGCCAGTGCTGTCCCCAGAGGCCGCGCCGGGGGGGTTTGAGCATGGTGGTGGTGGGGGACACCCACAGGACACCTGGGTCCCCCTGCTGATTCAAGGCCCCGTGTCCCCCCCCCCGGCACGACCCCACATCCCCCGGCACGGGGTGGGGTGGCACCCAGGGGCTCCCCGGCACTGCTGCCACCGCTGGGACCCCCCCGCATCCCCCCGCCGAGCTGATCCCATGGGGCAAACCCGCGGGCCAACCCCCCCACAGAGGTTTGCCAGCAATTACCACCTCGAGGGGGGGTCGGGGGGGGGCAAACCCCCACCGGGCACCCACCCCGACCACCTTCCCTGCTCAGCTCCCCTGCACCGTGCCTCAGTTTCCCCACCCTTACGGGCACCCCTGGGGTCTCCCAGCCCCCCCGGTCTGCCCCCGCGGCAGCATCCCGCCGGGGTGCAGGGCCCGGCGATGCCCACAGTCCCTGGGGGGGCTCGGTGCCACCCCGGGGTCCTTGGAGGGTCCCGCACCCCGTCCCAACAGCATTCCCGGGGCAAGAGGAGGCAGAAAGGGGTTAACAGGGAAGCGCAGCAACTCCTCCCTGCCGGGGCGGGTGTCTCACCTGGGCGCAGCACCCAGTGCCGGAGGTGGGTGCTGGGTGCACCCCGGCTGAGGCGGGCGTCCCGCCACCCTAAAACCCACACTCACCCCATACCAGTAAGTAGCGAGGGGCCCTTCCCAGCCCCCTTCCCCGGGGCTCCCCGCTGCACCCCTCTTCTTGAGGGGCACCCAAGGGTGGGGGTGCCCCCCGGCCACGGCGCCTGGCACCGACACTGTCTGGGGTGCAATGGGGCAAGAGGGCAATGGCAGAGGGGGGGGTCCCGTGTCCTTGTCCCCCCCCAAGCCCAGCACCTCTCTTTGGGGTAACCCCAGGCACCCAGCACCCCGAGCCCTCATGTCCCCCGCTTCGAGAGGAGCTGTGCCACCCCGGGGAGTGTTTTCCTGGAGGAAAGGGGGTCTCGGTGCCGGGGGGCTGGGTTTTACACCCCATTTTACACCCTGCGACCCTGGCCATGCCAGATTAACCCCCCCCCCCAGCACTCTTTGCACACCCAAAGCCACCGATGCCCCCCCAGGAGAGACCCAGCATGGTCCCCAGCCCTGGTGCCGTTGCCAGAGCTTTTCCCCTTCCGCTGCCAGCACCAAAGCCAACCGGCATCGGCAACAGCGGGGCCGTGGCCTTTGCCCGGCTGCCATGTGCATCCACCACCTCGGCCGCCGGGACGGGGCGATCCCGGTGTTGGGGGCACGCAGCCCTCCCCGGCTTGCTCCCACGCTGGTGCCGGTGGAGGGGCACGATGCCGGATGGGCCAACCTAAATTTGGGGGGCAGTTTTCCAGGTTAGCACCTGCTGCACCCCCAGCACGGCATCACCCCGGTGCAGCGCCTGCTCGCTCGGCCTTGGCTTTGCTAGAGCAGGCGACATTGGACGGGTGGCGGGCAACGGGGTGACAATAACCCCAAAAAAAGCCAATTCCGGCCTGGGGCCAAGCGCCGGGCTCGGAGGCAGCTCTTCCGCTCCCCGAACCCCAGCAGGAAGTGCGGCCGGCGCAGGCCCCGGCGCAGGGCGCCATCGGCACTACCGGAGCCTCTTGGTGCCCCCACCCACCCACCGGCTGCCCCCCACCAGTGCCCACCGAGATGGGTGACCGGGCACCGGGTGCTCTGCAGCGGTCCCGTAGCAGGGTGTCGCGGCTGCTGCACCTGGGGAAGGTAGGCAGCACCCATGGGTGCACCCAGCCGGGGGGGGGAGGGGGGTGTTGTGGGGTCACCCCCACACCTCCAGGCTGCCTCCCAAATTTCCCCCTGGGGTGTTTACACCGCAGAGGTGGCACCAGGCACCGGTGGGTGCCGAGATGCCCGTCCCAAAGCGGCGAGAGGCACCCAGCCCCCTTGGGGGGAGGGAAACCCCCAGGGATGCACCCGTGGGAGGGAGAGGGCTCCGTGCCGGGAGTCCCCCATCGTCACCCCCGTGTCCTTTGTCCCCCAGATGATGGTGGCCTCTTGCGCTGGGTTTCGGGCCCCACTCGCCACAGGGGTGGTGGGGTGGCAGGGGGAGGGTGATGGGGTGTCCCTGGGGGCACTCGGCCCACGTTGCCCTCCACTCCAGGGTGTCCCCGGGGACGCCCCACACGCTGTCCCCCCCCACCCCGGGGTGACGGGCAGGGCCAGGATTGGGAAACTTTGTCCCCGTGGCCATCGGAGGGAGGCTCAGGGGCTGTAAAGCTGGGGAGACCAAAGGGTGCCGGGGGGGGTTCCTGCCGGCAGCCACCGCCCGGGGCTGCCTGGTCCCAGGGGACGCGTCCCCCGACCCCTGCAGCCCCGAGGCAGCGGGGCGCAGCCAGGCAGCCGCGCCGGGGGTCCTTGTGGCCTTATTTTGGGGCGCGGTGATGGGGCGGGCGGTCTCATCGCCCTGCTCTGCTCGCCGGCAGGGTCGGGGTGCTGGGGCGGGTGGCAGGGTCTGTGGGTGCTGGCGGTGCGGGTGCTGGGGCTCTGGGTGCTGGTGATGCGAGGGAAGAGGCTGGGGGTGCAGGTGATGTGGGTGCTGGAGATGTTCCAGGGTGGCGATGTTGAGGGTGCCGATGTGTGGGTGCAGGCGGTGTGGGTGCGAGTGCTGGGGTGCTGATGCCAGTGAGGCGGGTGCAGAGGCTGGGGGTGCAGGGGACGGGCATGTCAGCGGTGTTGGGGCTGCAGATGTTGGTGCAGATGTTGGGGGTGTTCGTGGTTTGGGTGCCAATGATGTGGGTGCAGGTGACGTGGGCGCAAGTGCTAGGGTGCCAATGCGAGCGGTTGGGGTGCAGGTGAGGTGGGTGCTGACGATGTGGGTGCGAGCGCTGGGTGCTGATGCCGATGCCCCGGGTGCAGATCCCGGGGGTGCAGGTGCAGCGGGTGACGTGGGCACCGGTGATGCAGGTGCTGGCGCTGGGGACCACGATGCCTCAAGCCCAAACTCTCTCTGTGCGCTCGGGCCAGACTCTTATCCCCACTGCCGGCTGGGTGCTCCCTGCCCCAGTGTGGGTGCTGTGGGTGCTGCGGGTGCCCTCCTCCCGGCCATTTACACCCCATCGCTCAGCCCTTGCCCTGTGGGAGAGGGTGTCTCAGGGCAGTGCCTGCTGGGTGCCCGGGCAGGAGGGATGCCCCAGCAGCCAGGGCAGGGCAGGATCCGGCTCCTCGGCCCCCTCACCCGTCCACCAGCCCGGGTGCCACGGTGGGGACATCCGAAGAATGCCATCCCCAGCATCCCTGCCCTGCGGCTCTCCGCACCCATCGCCAACCGCAGCACCCAAGTGACCCATCCGTGTCCCCCCCAGGCGCGCAAGGAGCCAGAGGAGCCACCCGCCCCCATCTACCTCAACATCCAGGAGCTGCGGGAAGAAGCTGCAGCCGCCAGCTCAGTCCCGGAGGAGCCCAGCAGCTCCGTGTCAGATTGGGAAACCCACACGGATACGGACAGTGGACATTTGTTTTATTATAACCCGGTGACGGGCGAGACCACGTGGGATTGTCCCTTTGGGCAGGCAGAAGAAGGAGTGAGTCCCGCCGCCTCTCCCGCCTCCTTGCTTGCCCACAGCCCGGAGTTTCCCGAGTGGGAACAGTACATGGACGAAGCCAGCGGACAGGCTTTTTTCTATAATTCAGTAACAGGTGAGACGTCGTGGGACCCCCCCCACGCAGGAGACAGAGGCAGCTCCCAGGATATGTACCCTGGGGTGACGCAGTATGGTCCCATGGAGCAGAGGGTGAGCACCCAGCGAGGCGCGGGGGTGATAGGATGAGGAGATGGAGATGGAAATGGTGGAGGTGGAGATGGAGATGATGGAGATGATGGAGACGGAGATGGAGAGGAGACAGGGGTGGGAACGGAGATGGTGATGGAGACAGGGATGGGGATGGAGATGGAGGCAGAGATGGAAACAGAGATGGAGATGGAGGCAGAAATCGTAGACTCATAGAACCATTTAGGTTGGAAAAGACCTTTAAGATCATTGAGTCCAACCATTAACCTAACACTGCCAAGTCCACCACTAAACATGTCCCTAAGCATGATGCCAACACGTCTTTTAAATACTCCCAGGCATGGGGACTCCACCACCTCCCTGGGCAGCCTGTGCCAGTGCTTGACAACCCTTTTGGTGAAGACATTTTTCCCAATATCCAATCTAAACCTCCCCTGGTGTCAACTTGAGGCCGTTTCCTCTCATCCNTACTGAGGGTGCACTCAATCCCCTTATCCAGATCATCGATAGAGACATTAAAATGGAGATGATGGAGATGGGGCAACCCCAACCTGGGCTGGCCATGGCTTGGGGATGCAGATGCTCTTGCTGGGACATAAGGTCTTAACCTGGCTCTTCTCTCCAGCCGCCCACTCCAGAAACGGACTATCCCGACCTCTCTCCAGATGAGCTAGAGGGTTATCCCGAGGAGGACTACTCACCCATGGGCTCCTATGACCAGGGGGACACTCTCTGTCTGTCCCCAAGGCGCCCCGAGGAGCTGGGTTCGCCCCCGGGCTGGTACGGGCACAGCCACTCCGAGGGAGCCGTGTTCTGCCCCGAGCACTTCGCCTCCGACACGGTACGGGGACAGGGATGGGGACAGAATGGAGACGGGTATATGGAGAGGGATGGGAATAGGGATGGGGATGGGTGTCGGGAAGGGGACAGGGATGGGATATGGACAGGGACAGGGATGGGGCAGGGACAGGGATAGAGACAAAGATGGGGACAGGGGTGTCTGCCAGGGGATGAGCACCCTCACGAGGGCGAGGGCGCTGGGGTGCAGCGGGTGCGAAGCCCAGCACCCATCCGGCACGGGCACCGCAGGCATCACCCACTCACTCCCCCCCAGGTGCCGGTGGGTGGCCACCACGACCGGGCCAGCAGCAGCTCCAGCCAGGACAGCGGGCTCTTTGCCTGGCACAGCACCGTGCCACCGGCGCTGGGGCTCAAGGAGGAGAAGGTGAGCACCCTGGGGAGGGGCAGCCAGCCCTTCCCCACCCCAGCACAGGACATGGGGCAAACCTGACCCTCCCCTCCCCACGCTTTGCCTTCCAGTTTAAAAACCTTGAAAAAGCCGGGGTGCTCAACCGGACGAAGACGGTGGACAGAGGGAAGCGGCTCCGGTAAGCACATCCCGATGTCCCCTGCCAGCGGAGAAGGGAGCCCCGGCAGGGCGGAGGGGACAGGGGCTGTGCTGTCCCCCTGCATGACCCCCCCTCTGCTCCCCAGGAAGAACTGGAGCTCCTCCTGGACAGTGCTGGAAGGGGGGATCCTCACCTTCTTCAAGGACTCCAAGCATTCAGCTGCTGGTGCCTTGGTAAGCGCCCCAATGGCCTCGGTGGGGCCAGCACCCATGGGACAGGGCCAGCACCCGTGGGACAGGGCCAGCACCCACAGGATGGGGCCAGGACCCACAGGATGGGGCCAGCACACAATGGGACAGGGCCAGCACCCATGGGACAGGGCCAGAACCCATGGGACGGGGCCAGCACCCACAGGATGGGGCCAGGACCCACAGGATGGGGCCAGCACACAATGGGACAGGGCCAGCACCCATGGGACAGGGCCAGAACCCATAGGACGGGGCCAGCACCCACAGGATGGGGCCAGGACCCACGGGATGGGGTCAGCACCCATGGAATGAGGCCAGCACCCATGGGATGGGACCAGCACACATGGAATGAGGCCAGCACCCATGGGACAGGGTCAGCACCCATAGGATGGGGCAGCACCTATGAGATGGGGCCCAGTACCCATGGGACAGGGCAAGGACCCACAGGATGGGGTCAGGACCTGCAGGATGGGGCTAGGACCCCTGGAATGGGTCCAACAGCCATGAGATGGAGCCAGGACCCACAGGACAGGCCCAGCACCCATGGAACAGGCCCAGCACCCTGCACTGGCCTGGGTTGCCGCACGCCGGCGCGTGTGCGCTCACACCTCCCCTCGCACACTCGCTCCCCCTGTGTGGGAGCCGGGCCGGGCCGGTGCCAGGGCATCCTGACGAGCACACGGAGCTCATCAGGGCGAGCGGGGAGGAAGCGGTGCCCGACCCAGCCCCCCCGGCACCCGGCACCCAGATGCAGAAGCTGCCATGGGTCTTGCAACACCCTGCGGTGAGGGCGGCAGGGGAAGGAGAGGGGACGGATCCGCACCCTCGGGGGGGACGCGGTGCTGGCCCCACGGCTGGAACGTGGGTGCAGGGCTCTGGCTGGGGGGCTCTTCTGGAAAACAGGGGTGGAGAGGGGCTGGATGGAGGGGGAGCATGGCTAAAGCACCCCAAAACCCAGGGCATGGGGAGAGTAAGAGGGTCTGACACTCTTCCCCCGTAAAAACCCCAGGGGACCGTCCCCTCCCCGGGCACAGCCACCCGGCAGCCTGCCTGCGACCCCGTTCCCCGTGGGACGCTGCTCCTGCACGGCGCTGTCGCCGGGAGGGCCCCGAATGCTGAAGACCCCCGGGGTCCCCAGGCAGGGCTGGGGATGTCCCACGAGGTGACAGCGGCTGTCGGGCCCATCTGTCCCCAAGCTGGTGGCCACGACCCCCACCCCACGGCAGCAGCTCCATGTCCCGGTGCTGCAGGGAGACGCCGGTGTCATGGGAGGGGACAGAGATGTCCCCCAGGGAACATTTGGACTCCTGCCTCTCTGGAGGAGGAAAGCCTGCAGCCCCCCACAGAGCAGGACCCTGGTGTCCCCGTCCCCGCCGGGTGGGTGCCAGAGGTGCCACCCTCATCCCCTTGCTCCCACAGCGGCACCCCAGCACCCTGACCACCCCCGAGCACACGCTGGAGCTGCGCGGGGCCACCCTCGCCTGGGCTGGCAAGGACAAGTCCAGCAAGAAGCACGTCCTGGAGGTGCGCCGGGTGACAGCGGCGGGGACGTCAGTCACCCATCAGGGCCCACGCACGGCCCACGGGGCGGTGGCGATGCCAGCACCGGCCTGGGTCATCCCACCAGCGGGGACGGGGACGTGCTGGGGTTGGCGGTGGTGGGGACAGTGGGGACATCCCCGGGATGGGAGCGAAGGGACGTGCTGCGCTGCCGGCCACTGTCCCTTTCCTATGGGCATGGAGATGTCACCAAGGGACATCCTGGCTCCCAAAGGGATTTTTCTACTTGAGCTTCACACAGGGAAGCTTCCAGCCGCCCTGGCTCACTGGCAAACAGCAACATTTGGGGGCATTCAGTGTAACGAGTTGGGTGCCGTTCTCAGCCATAACCTGGCCCCCAAAGCCGTGCGGTTGCGACCAAGCGCGGGCAGCCCCGCGGCCCTGCCCTGACCGCCGCCTGCTGCTCCTGTAGCTGAAGACGCGGGAGGGCTCGGAGTTCCTCATCCAGCACGACTCGGAGCAGATCATCGCCGCCTGGCAGAAGGCGATCTCCGACAGCATCGGCAGGCTGGTGAGCAGGCGCCCGCCGCCCCCCGCCCTGCCACCCTGGGGATGGGCACGGGGTCTGACGCTGCCCCTTCCCTAGGCCACCGACCTCCCCGGCGAGGAGGATGCCGAGAGCGGGGCTGAATTCGGCTCCCGGGAGAAGCTGGGGGGCAGCGAGGAGAAGAGGGCAGGTGAGCTCGTGCATCCCGGCACAGGGACGGGCACCGGGGTGGCACCGGCAAAATCATCCAGCAGGCAGGGTGGGGTGGCCACCGCACCGTGTCCCCAGCTCCCCGTGGTGGGGGGACATGCTGGGAAGACCCTGGTCCCTTGGGACAACGGTGACCTGTGCCCTGTTCCCTGTCCCTGCCAGTGGCCGGGCAGGCACCGGGCAGCGCCGGCGGCGAGAGCGACTCCAGCAAAGTCCGGAACAAACTCCGCAAGTTCCTGCAGAGGCGGCCGACACTGCAGTCCCTGCGCGAGAGGGGCTACATCAAGGGTGGGTGCCAGGGTGGGCCTAGAGCAGGGGTGGGTGCCAGGGTGGGGCTGAGCGCCCCCGGGGTGTCCCCAGGCGGGGAGGTGGGTGAGGACAGCCAGGCACGGAGCTGGGACAGCGGGTTGGGGGACCAAGCCCACCCCTGAGCCAAGGTCATGGCGACGGGCTTGGGCATGTCCCACCACCTCCAGCCACTCCTTACGGGAGTGGGCCCTCCTGCCATGCCCCCAGCCCTGTCCCCTAGCCCGGACCCGCCACCGGGCGTCCTGTCGGTGTCACCCAGCTGTGCTCAAGCCTCCATTGGTTTTTCCAGATCAGGTTTTCGGCTGCTCCCTGCAAGCGCTGTGCGAGCGGGAGCGGGGAACGGTGCCCCGCTTCGTCCTGCAGTGCATCCAGACCGTGGAGAGGAGAGGTACCGCCCCGGGGCTCGGGGACGGGGACAACCTGGGGGGCACCAGGACAGGGACAGCTCTGGGTAAAGCCTAAATTTGATGGTTGGGTTTCCCTGGAAGCTGACTGCTGCATCCCTGCAAAGCCGTGCTGGTCACCGTCACCAGGTGCCACCCAGCTGCCAGGCATCTCCCAGGGGACAGTGGGGACACGTAGGCATCCGGAGCTCCCCGGGTGGTGGCTGGTGTCACATCCCGGGGCAGGCTGTGGTTAACCGGGAGCTTTTCCCCCATCTCCACCATCCTCTGCCAGGTCTGGACATCGACGGGCTGTACCGCGTCAGCGGCAACCTGGCCACCATCCAGAAACTGCGCTACAAAGTGGAGCACGGTAAGGTCCCCCTGGAGACAGCAGGGGACAAATGGGATATACCCCCCCCACGGGCAGGGTGACAGGGCTCTGGCCGGGGAGGGAGGGGACGGGGACCCTCACCCGTCCCCAGGGCTCAGGGCCCTGCCTGAGGTGCCACCCCGGCCCCGCAGACGAGCACCTGGACCTGGATGACGGGCGCTGGGAGGACATCCACGTTGTCACCGGGGCGCTGAAGCTCTTCTTCCGGGAGCTGCCGGAGCCACTCGTCCCCTTCGGCCACTTCGACAAGTTCATCGCTGCCATCAGTGAGACCGGGGGACGGGGATGGGTTGGGATGGGATGGGGTGGGATGGGATGGGGACAGGGATGGGGATGGGGACAGCGATGGGGACGGAAGCTCGGCTGTTGGTGCCAGCACCCCACCGTGTCTTCCCTTGCAGAGATGCAGGATCCGAGCAGGCGGGGCCAGTGCATCCGTGACCTGGTGTTCTCCCTCCCGCCCGCCCACCACGACACCATGAAGGTCCTCTTCCGCCACCTCTGCAGGTGACACCCGTCTCACTGCCCCCAAACCCAACCTGGTGGCAGGAAGGGGACAGGACCTGGGTTTGGGGACATGCCGAGTGACACCATCCCTCATCCCTCCAGGGTTATCATGTACAAGGAGGAGAACCGCATGTCAGTGCAGAGCATCGCCATCGTCTTCGGCCCCACGCTGCTGCGGCCGGCGAGCGAGGAGGGGAACATGGCCATGCACATGGTCTTCCAGAACCAGGTGGTGGAGCACATCCTCAACCAGTACAGCTACATCTTCCCCGATGGCTAACACCCCCTGGGGACGCCTGTAGGGACAAACCCAGTGCTGGGGGACATGAAGGAGCAGCGTCTCAGGGGAAGGACTTGGCTACATGTCACCTCGGACTGTGGGTGGTGACAATCATGGACTCAATGAAGGGCAGCGCGGTGGCCCGGCTCGCTCGGGATGCGGCTCAAGGGATCGGTGCCGGAGCTGGGGGCACCCCGCGCACCCCATCTTCCTCTGCCTCCCACTCGTGCTGCAGCCAGATCTGGAGGGTGAGGCCCAGGGAGTGCGTGGGGTTTGGGGGGGTCCCTGTTAGTCAGGAGGGGACGATGGAGCCCTGCGGTCCCCAGCTTGCCAGTGGCACAAAGCCAGCATCCCTGGGTAAGAGGATGGAGGTGCCTGGCCGGGCAGTGCCCGCGGGGACGGTGCCACCGGCGGGGTGGGCAGGCAGGAGCCGGGCTGTGCCGCAGCTGGAGCCGGTGTCCGGCAGGAGCCCGCCGCCCTATTCCCGAATAAAGAGCCCGTTCAGCCGCGAGGACGAGGCGTTGCTGGCAGGGCACGGGGACATGGCAGGGACACTGGTGGCACCGCGGGGGCTCGGTGCCCCTTGGCTCCTGGTGGCCCTTGGGGACAGGATGTGTCCCTCGTGCGTCCCATGCAGAGGAGGGGACCGCAGCATCCCCAGAGAGGCGAGACTGCAGGCCACCGCGGTGACCGTGTCCCCTGGGCTTTGGGACACCTTTCCTGGCTGGCATCACCAAGCCCCATGTCACCGCAAGCGTCACCACAGGCAGCGGGGACGGGTGCCGAGAGCGATACGGTGGGGCGCGGGTGCCAGTGGGACATGAGGTCCTGTCACCCAGAGACACCCTTCTGGGGTGGGGACACTTTGGGCGATGACGGAGACGATTTGGGACACAGCCAGGCCAGTATGGGACACGAAAGGGACAGGAAGGGACAGGGCTGAAATGCTTTGGGACATAATAGGGACACCAAAGGGCACGGCAGAGACACCAGGAGGATGCTTTGGGACACGGTAGCGGTGACGCTTCGGGACGCAGCAGGGACAGGTCAGCGTACGCCAGGGGTTTGGGACACGGGGGATGGCGGGGGTGTAGCGGGATGCAGCAGGGACGCTTGGGGACACAACAAGGGCACTTTGGGGTGCGGTGGGGATACTTTGGGATGTGATGGGGACACAGGGGGACTTGAGGGGTCATGATGGAGACCCTTTGGGTCGCAGTGGGGACACTGGGGCACAAGAGGACGCTTCAAGGGTGCAGCAGGGGTACTTGGGGACACCAGGGGACACGGTGGGGGCAGGACAGGGACCCTTTGGGA
>VZTL01002600.1:22386-35760 GCA_013400535.1 Scopus umbretta | reverse complement strand
GGGATGAAGTGGCAAACAGGTGAGTATGTGCAATAGTAGATTATGAATAGACACAGAAAAGGGAATCAGAGAAGGAAGAAAGTTCAATAGCAAATTATAGGCAGAACAATGAGAAAAGAAAAAGAACAGAAGGAAATGCAAACGTTAAATGTAAAGCAAAAGTAGTTAATGTAGTTATCTATATTTTCAACATGGACAAAATTTGCTGCATCAAAAATAGCCAAAATACATTTGCTACTGTTCTGTTATTTTTCCATATAAGCAATTAGTGTAGTTGCTGTTGTGAAGTTATGTAAAAGATAATGTATTTTATGGTAAAAGAGAGGAATGGTGTTCACCTGGGGAAAATTTGTGGAGGTTGCTCCCCAGGGTTCAACAGCAAACTAAATTGTAGTTTAAACACTAATGGAAGTGTTGGTTTGCTTCTTGGTACATGGTAGGACCCTCTGTTCCCAGCTGGAGCTAGTTTTTTGCTGACATTTCAGTATTTTGCCAAATGAGTCTAGGCAGTTTCGCCGTAATTGTTTTTGACGGTTCAAAGTGAATGGGCTGGCTTTCTATTAAATGGACACAGAGATTAAAAGTTAGATGAGAAATTTTATTAGTCTGAGTTTTGGCTAGCTTTTTTTTTTAAAAAAAAAAAAAGTAAGTAGTGCCAGAATGCTGTAAATTTGCTCAACTTCCACATAATTTTCAGAATTGTTGAAATCTAGTAGATACAAACTCCTCTCTTTTGTAGCTGGGAACTGTATAGCTAAAGTCATAATACAGTAAACAGATGACATAAAAGACATTCTCCAAAGACCTGAGATCCTATTTTCCCAAGACTTCTAATGAGAATGAAGCATCTATACCCCACCAGCTGTATTCCAAGTCTCAGTTCAGTTGACTGATTAAAAAGCTTCATTGGATGGTCAAATATAGGAGGAGATTCTGGTATTCTTTGGGGAGTTTTAACCAGCTAGCTCAGCTCATCTTGTGTGGTTGGGAGAAAAAGCACAAATATGACTGTTGTCTTCCAGTGGGCAAAACAAGGGTGGCTTCATTTAGCATAATTTGCTGTGCTGCAGTATTTGCTCCATCTAGCTGCCCTTGTCCATCCCTCCTGCCTCTCTGCAGAAGTTTATCCTCATCGCACAGTGCGTACCTTCACTGCAGATTGAAATCACCATTGCCATCGAGGAAGTCCTGCTTCCCACATTGCTTTTGCGTGCCTGTTCTGGTCCTCGCTGGCGTGATCTTGCTCACTTCACTAACCCTAAGAAAGTGGATGTTTTTCAGCCACATTATTGTGTTAAATCTTCTCACCAAAGTCAAGGAAGATGGAAGGGTACAACATCTAGTTCAGTTGGCTTGTTTGCCTTGAAGACTTCATCTTCAGTGACTGCAGTTCATGGCTCAGAACCTCAGATGCTTAAGTGAATTAGAGCAGTGAAGTAGGAGTCTGTCCAGAGTAGAAATTGCCAATGTTAAAAAGGAAACAAAGCGTGACCCTTTTTCCCTGTCAGTAGGTGCTATATGACATGAAGAATAGCGCATGCTGTTACCAACTTCATTTAAAAAAAAGGTTGTTGGAGGTTTTTAAACTTTTTATCACAGGCTGAATTAGCATTCTCTCTTTTGGCATGATTAACTTGCAAAAATGTTTATTTGGAAATTGTTTTACCAAATAATACGGAGACTAGCAGAGTTTAAAATATTATTACCCCTCTCCCAACAAAATGCTGTCATTTAACATCAAAGTTAGAATTAAAATATAGCCAGTGACAAGTGCATTCAGAAAGCTTTGTCAAATGAGTAGAAGGAAATATGCTCGTAAGATTAAGTAACAAAACTGTTTACATGGTTCAGAAATTACTGGAAACAGTCAAAAGTTACCACCTGAATAAAGGGCAGGGTATTTGGGAAGATGTGCTTAAAATTTTTGAGAGGAAAATACATGGAAGTTCTTGATTGTGAAAAATTATCACTATTGTCATTTTGCATATGCTAGGAATTAATTGAAAGACATTTACAGTACAGAAAGAGCAAGGTTGGAAGTGTTTGAAAGATGGCTTTTAAACCTGGGGTTTCCTTCCTGTTCTCTACACCACATGGAACAAATGAGGATAGCAGCAATAAAACTTTTGTTGGCAGATGAGACTGTGGATAGAAAGGTTGTTTTGTTACTGGGTTTTGTTTGTTATAAAAGCTTTAAATGAACCTGTACTGTTGATTAAAGTAATCAAACAGTGTTGTGAAGATCTTACAGGTAGTTAATGCAACTTACTCACAGCTGGTAAGCCAAGGAAAGACATGGAATTTTCCTATGCTTTCCAAATTTCAAATGTACTTTTTAAGGGCAGATCAGCCTCAAATATTCTAGTTATTATAAGTAGGCATCTTTAAGACTATAGAATACTGTAAATCAGGTTTGGCAACAGCATTGTGGTAAATAATTTGGCAAAGCATTATACTTTTTATTACCTGAAGTGATCAGTTATTTCTTTTTCTGGCTCCAATCCCAGTTCAGCTGAAGCCAATGAAAAGCTTGCCATAGACTTTGATAGGACCACAATCAAATGATACATGACTCAACATTTTCATAACCTGTGGTGAGGAAGTGCACTTCTGTGTGGCACTTTGGTTTTGCTCTTCTAATGAATTCACAAAAAAAAAAAAAACAAACAAAAAAACCCCCAACAACCCCCCCAAGAAACTAGAAATACATAATGCTTATAATACTATTCATCAGGGGATAAATCAAATAGTAGGCTTTCTTGTGTCACTGAAGTGAAAAACAGGTTAAGTGACTTATTTTGTGGTTGACAGAGCCAGAGACCACTTTTCTGACCCTCAGTTATTTGCTCTAATAATCTGTCCTGATTTATAAAAAGTAGCATGCTGTAATCTTGTATGATGCTGAAAGGGCTACGTTTTGGAAAATTGTTTGAGGCAATGGCTACAATGGCTAACAGCATTTAGCGTGACATGTATAAACATGTCCTGAGAGAAACAATTTAAGTGCGATGTAATTTTTCGCACTGTTTTGTTTAGACACTTGTTTTAAACTGTCGTAGTAGTTCTCTGATAATTCACTTAAAATCCACTCTTTCCTACTTGCTGTTGAAAGTCCAAAGTCAAAACACTGATGATTTATATCTGTACACAAATCCGATTAAACTTGCTGCTGCTTTGTTCCTCAAACACTGCCGCCGCCTCCTCCTCCTCCTCCTCCCATGTGAGGACACTTATATTTGCTGTTTTCTATATTCTAAATAGCAACTGCATTTTCAAAGGAAGCTGCGTGTAAAGTTTGGAAATGTGGCAACACTTCTGAATTCACAAGTCACCATAGTTGACCTTTTGTTGGTTTTTCCTCTGCTAACCCTGATGAATCACAAGTTCTAAAAAGAGACAAGGTAAGAGAGTCTTGAGCCAGGAGGCAATGTATGAAACTCAACCCAAACAACTGCCATTCAAGGGAATTTTCTCCCTTTACAAGGAGAGGTAAGTTTATGTTGTGTTTCAACTAAATTTTAAACTTTGCTCCTTATCTTTAATAAGCAGAACGTGTCTTGCAAATTGTCATGTTACATGCAACCAGTATTTCAATGTCAGTCACTACATATTTTGAGTGTCTTCAGGGCCTAAAGTGCAGATTCTTTGACTAAGTTTGACATGTTACCCTACAGAAGGTGCAGTTGACTGCCCAGCGAGCTACAGCATTGGTGTCTAACAATTACACCAGTTACACCCTCTTAAGGTGTTTTTATTTTGAAAGTTTGCATTGCATAAAATCATTTGCAAATGATTTGTAGGAATAGTTGAAGAATCAAATTTCGAGTGATTAAATAGTTTTCTGTACAATTTCTGTAGTTTATTTCAAACGTGACTTTGCCAGATGTGTACATTACTGTAGTAACATTAAAGAATCTCTGAACTCACAAGCCCTGTGAAATCCCTTTCCTTGAAAGTGCTCCTATCAGTCCCGTTAGTTGTTTTTGAGTCCCCAGAAGAGTCCAGTGAAAAGTGTGCTCTATAGCTCAAGATGCACATTGACACATTTAAAAATTAGCAGCTGCATGAAGATAGGGGAGAAATGTTTTTGCAAGCTTCTAATTCCATAGCTTCATCGTAACTCTGTATTTTGGTTATCAACAGTGACCTTGCACAGTTCACTTACGTCAGTCTTACAGAATAGTAACCTCCAAGAACTTCAAAATGCTTTTACAAGTAGGGTTAAAGTGAATTGAAGCTATCCCAACAAGGGGATTCCTCCATCTCTCAACAACAAAGAAGCTGCAAAGAGGTTTGTGACTTGTCAAAAGCCAATTCTGACGCTGAAGCTTTAGGAATAAGAACACAGTCCAACATCCACTGATCCCAGGTGGGTTATATGTATTTTTCAAAGGGCAAGACCTCCTCATGTAGCATTTTCAATATACCCTTTTTATATTCCAAGATTTGGAGCATTTCCTTCTTTACAAAAGCATTTACAGATTAAAAATCTCATAGCAGTCCTCTACATCTTGCTCAATAGCACTGTAGGTTCTAGCACGTTAAAAACCCGTAAAATTCAGTGAAATGTTACATATAAACATTCAACCTTTATAATGTGCGTTTTAGGCACCACATTAAAATACTATTTGCTGCTGTCAACATTGGTCAAATGGGAGTGTGTGTGGGGGTCGGCATTTGTTGCTTTTCAAAAAAACTTCACTACATGTGTCCAACTATACAGCTACCATAATAGAAGAAAACACCAGTCTGACACTTTGCCTGTGAGACCTTCTAATATGGCCTCCTGTGGTTATGGGAAGCCTCTTCCACTACAGTACCATTTGCCTAGGAGGTAAAGGGACAGCAACATTGGTCTGTGACTTGCTCAGCAAGATATCTCGGCTGTATAACACTGGGGTTTGATTATTTTAGTAAGATGTAAAATGAGGGGTGGCTACAACTGGAGATACTGAAGTTGTGTTGATACAGGTAACCAGTGACTCCCTATCTTGACTATTGCTCTGTGGATACTGGTTATTTATCTAATATGATATTTCATGCTACTTAAAGGTATCATTTTGTCATTCCAGTAGGGCAATGCATACTTCTGCAAAGTGCTTCTGTGGGGTCGTTCGGCCTTTGATTCAACAAACTAAATGTCTTTTTCAACATCTATATTTTAAATCACAAAGAGAAATATTATCTGTGAAACCCGGATACTTTTTTAACACGAGACAAATCTTTAGCTATTTGTTTAACATCCCCCGACCCATAGCACTCTATTTGATCAGCACTAAATACCAGGTCAAAGTGAATATCAAAATAAATACTTTTATCAAAGTACACTTTGTCTGAATGGGTCATATGCCATGCAATTAATGGTTCCTTTTCATCCAAAATTAAAATCACAAAAATACAACAAATTGAGTAGGGTGTTAACCAGCAGTGCCTGAAACAAACCAGTGTAATCCAGAAGCAGTAATACATACATTTGAAAGATCAAACCATGAAACAATTTTCATACTCAAATCTACTACTAGAATGAATAGAAAATTCACACAGCAATGAAGTGAATATATCAAACAACAAAGTAGACTTCTTATGGTGGCTTAAAGTATTAATAGTCACAAACAATGGTTAGTGTCAATAAAATCAATTAAAATAATCTTCCTTCTAAAGAAAAAAAAAGATTATTAATGAAACATCAATAGAGTGATGGGATGGCTCAAAGTGCATATGGAAGAGGGTGACAATACAATACTTTGATGCATTCCCTCCTCTTAGCGTAATAACCTTGTGCAAAGAATAGTCCTGCAGCCTTTGCAACAGATCATCTCTTTTCCCAAATGGGATTTTCACTCATTCCTAGTTGTGCTAAAGATCTTTCACATTTTTGTAAACTGTCTTGCAATATGCAAGGTAGCGCACACTTTTTTAAAAAAGTATGTTACATTTCAGTAACTTCCCCCTCACCCCAGAAAGAGGTTTGTGACTAAGGGGCAGGAAGCGACATAGACTTTTTCAACACCCGTGCTCCTTTTGGGGGCCCTGGATAAGGGGGGGGTGGCACGTCATGTTGTCCATCTGAAGTAACTGCCTGCTCATAAGTTGGTAGTCCTGAATCATCGGTTCTGAGAGGAAGTGGGTTTAAAGAAAATTCTTCATGCCTTCTAAAGATGCTAGATGAATTACGTCTTCTAGTTCTCACATAATCCAAGTACCTAAACAAAGTTAACAGCATTATAAGTGGCAGCTTTTTGCTTGAAAGGGAAGAAATACAAAGTCTTAGTTGTAAAAAAAAAAAAAAAAACCACAAAAAAAAACCCCAAAAAANAAAAAAAAACCACAAAAAAAAACCCCAACAAAACAAAAAAAACCCCACAAACAACCTAAACCAAAACACAACCACCCCCCAAAAAAATCCAACCAAAAAAAATCCCACACCAAAACAAATAAAAAAACACAAACAAAAAAACAACACTAAAAAACATTTGCCTTCAATGATCATAAAGACCAGAAGCCAAATGCTTTCTCTAAACCACAGGATAAGAATAGCTCAGGAATGTGAAATTTATAGGGAAGAGGAAGCATGGAATCCTTATATGCCTTTCAAGTTTAGGATAAAGGAACAAGAAGGGCTAGAGAACTGGAAGAGAACCACTTCCTCCAACCTACTTCATTTCACATCTGAGGTAGACTACATGCCATGAAGAGCATACACCCTACTTTAAAGGGCAAACAGAGCATGTTAGACTTCCCATTGCAGGCCCTGACCTATTAAAATTATTCCATCTTTTTAGTAAGAATATTTTGGAACCAATAACACACACAAAAATACCCCAAAGGTACGTCAGCCATGCAAGTGTTGGTTTACGTTTTTGTGTTATTAATTAACTTCAGCATAACTACTGCTCATGTTCACCTAACTTTGCTTCTAGGAAAGAACACCTATTGGATTCTCTGAGAATACAGTTAGACCAACCCACAATGATTTTTAAATTCCACTCTTAAGCAAGAGTTTGTTTTGGTGTTTGGGGGTTTTTTAAGTGGTGAAATTCCTTACCCTGGTGGTTGCCTTGATTTGCATCTACTTTTGCAGCAGTAGAAGATAAGCAGTACAATTATAACTAACAGTATTCCAGCAGCAACCAGACTGATGAGCAGTCCTGTAACATTAATCTTCTGTAGAGACTCGTCGCCTGAAGATAAAACAGTCATTATTTTCATTATGTGTTCTTTCTATCTACACAGTATACAGTATACACTGTGAAATGCTAGTTTTCCTGTGCTATAAGGCTGTTCCTTTCTACAAATGTCTAGCTCCTGGTGAGAAGCTATGTCTGTGCAACAGAACCCAACAGTATCATTCACATTCAGCTTAAAGCAAAAGTGAGTAGATACTCCCTTTTCTGCACATAAAACTCTTGAGAGTCTGTCTTCTAGTGCCTTCCAAATATTATTTCATGTACTTGTGACCTTGATCAGGCTGTAGATCTTTCCTTAAGTCAGACTGACCATTTCTTTTATAAAACATCTGGCATAAGACTACTCTGAACCTCAATCAGACTGTTACATTACTATTAAAGAAATGGGGGGAGGGGGCAATAAACAAAACAAAGCCACAGAATTATTGCAAAGTTTACCAATTGTGTAACAAACCAAAGAAATGGACAACAAAACTCATATTGTTTTTACCTACAGGCTTATAATGGATCCACTGTGAGTAAGATGCTTTAGTGAGTATGTTTTATTGTACCAGATAATGCAATATACTTCCACAGTTCACAGTGAATTTCAGTAAAAAGATCAATTCTGATTTTCCTGAGTGCATGGTGTATTTTTAAGAATGTACTATTATAACAAACATAAAATATTGCAATGTAAGAAAAGAATAAAAAGATGACTTACCTATTTTTATTTTAGGGCCTTTAGTTGAATACTCTTTCCAAAAATCCATCTATAAAAACACAAAGGATCGTATTTGTATGAGCTACATAATTGGCAGGCTTATTGACAATTTTTTTTAATATGGTACTGTGGGCAAAGTTTAGCAATGGCGTAAACAGAACCAACTCCTGCTGAAGGATTTGTACTTAACTTATCCCACCGTATTTTTCTCATACATTCAAGTTTGCATAAAAATTACAATTTTACAAAGAAGAAAATGCCAGCTGGTGAAAGAGAAAAGTGCATTTAACTGTCCAATGTTCCTTCATATTCCTGCCTGATTACAGTAGAAGTTAGCATATATTCTGACACTAAAAAAAATGCTTACAATTAATCTTCATAAATCCCTACGGAAGAGTATTAATGAGGCAAAGTCAAGTTCTTAAGAGTCAGACATTTGCATGAACAGTATTTGAATTCATTGATACGAATTTCCTAGCTGATGCTAGGAAAAATAATGGGATTAATTTAAGAGAAAAACCTTTTAAGTTGTACAACTGTTATGTATTAAATGTGTTTAGCTATAATTTCCACTTTTGCTACCCAGCAAAAGACTCCATCAAGATTCCAATTTAACACTTTCACCTTTTTCTTAGGAAAACGCTAGCAACGGCAAACTTAACATTTCCACCTTCAGAACAGGAGCATATTCTTTGATCTTTCTGCAGGTTAGTGCAGAGCACACCTAGAGTCACAAAGAGATTCTTGTTGCATGCAGCAAGAACCAGTCTTCAGACAATCATCACGTTCTGTTATTGGGCTGAAAGGTTTCTTATGTAGTTTTCTTTCTTTTTATACCAGGTTTCTTCCCAGCTGTATATAGGTAGCCATTTAGAGGATAATGCTATAAGAGTATTCAGCAATAGCTGAACTGCAGATCTGCTCCATACTCCTCTATTCTAAAACACTTCTGTGGCACGACAAAAGGACACAATCAGCCAATCAATACGTAGAGCATGTGGAACACATTCAGATTGGATGCTAAGAAGTTACTAAAAAATATTATATTCTGAAAACAGATGTAGGTATATCCACAAGCAGTACGTCTGAAGTTTCATTTATATTTGTCTGCAGAACTGGAGCCCTTACTAAAGTCTTTAAGACAATAGTACATATTCAGGTGTATTCACTGTGTATCTAAAGCAATAATCCCATCTAATTGGGACCTCTACTTTTAAAGTAAAAAAAAAAAATCATTTTAAGTGCTGTTTCCAGAAGGGCTACAGTATTTAGATACAGTAATGATTTAGTCAATAACCTCCTTCAGTACATTAAATCCAGTTTGAATAGCTACCGTTTTATCAGGGTCTTCAAAAACTTCTCTTGCTTCTTCATAATTGCACAGTTCTTCAAAGCATTCTCTTTCCAGGTTATCCGCTGTGAATGCTTCAAAATCAAATCTGTTATTTAGAAGATGCCGTCCAATGAATAAATTGGCCTCCTTTTCTGATGTGAACACTAATAAAAAAAAAAATCAGGTCGATTTAAAACAAGTTAGGAAAGCTAAATTTGGTATTTTTAAAGGACAGATAACATCCTAACGGAGTACATTGAGACCCCTTTGCCTAGCATCTCTCAACTACATCCAGGAAAAAGAAACATCAAGGTCGCCTCCTCAAATGTCATCTTTGCTGCTAACTTTTCTAACTACACAATATAAAATAAGCATATTTTCCTTTTTCATAAAGTCTTTCAGCTATTCCTTATACTGACCAAGACAATTTGATTCTCATGACAGCTGTTGTTCAAGTTTTGGTATTATCCCTCTGGGATGTGGGCATCATTTTTTTACTGGCGCTCTTAAGAACAAAGTAATAGTCACATAAAGCAGAAATTCAGATGCAAACCCAGCAAGACACTGATCTACTGGAGGAAGGAGACAAAGGGCGAGGGGAGGAAAAAAAACCCGAACAACAAAAAACCCTTCTAAAGAATCTTCAATATGTATTTATCAATAGCCTGGTACCTGTGAGTTCCAGATTTTGTTTATGGAATTTGGCTTTTTAAATCATGGCAGCAGAGTCCTATTCATTTTATATTTGTTCTCTTTTTCACAATTATGGCAGCAAGTTTTATGTAAAGGTTGGCATATTGCCAAGATTATTTGTTTTAAATTAGTCCACAATAGGAGTTTTCCTGATGACAGGTACTTCTGAAGACATGTAATTCTTTTCTTCTTTTGTGCTTATTACAGGCTCCATGAAGCTTCATGGAGTACATTGTGAGGTGAGATTCCAGAAGAGTTAGTGAAATTATAGAAGGCTTTGGAATACAGGAATGCATTTTCTCACCGGGCATTTTCCACAGTCAAGTTTTAGCCTGCTCTTGCTACAACTTCTTTAAAAAAAAAAAAAGAAAGAAAAACAAAAAAACCTACCTTTATATGACAGAACTAGTTTTGTGGCTTGGTTTTCAGTGAAAGCCTAATCCATACTCCAAGAAATTCAGACTATTTTGTTAAGCAAAATTACTAGGGGATTATTTTTGCAAGTGTATTGCAGAAACAGCATTGTTACGTACCAAGCCAGATGGCTAAAAAAGGAGATGAGATTCGGAATAACATTATTCAGCTACAAATTAGCTCTGTGTTCTTGTTAGCTTGTTTGGCAAGATTATCACATCATTCAGGAATTTTTACCCTAATAGTTACTCTTAGGTCTTGTAATGGTATCTCAAAATGGTTTGCTCTCTGAAAACTAAGAAAACTGCAGTGTAACTTGCATATGGGTTGTTTATTTCTTTAATATTATAGTATATTGAAGGAATATTACAGTATATATTGAAGGAGCCACATGTGTGGGCATATATATTCTAAAGTAATTGCAAGAAAATCTAAGCTAAAAATATTTATGCTGTATCTAAAAGTAACCAGAGAGAAGGACTTTATGCAAAAAGATCCCTCAAACCTACAAGTGGAAAGGGAAAAGAATTACATGGAAAAAAATATTATCAATATCTTGGTTGAGTGCAAATCGTGAGAATAACTTCAATCTTCTGAAGCAGAGATCTTCAGTTTTGCTCAGTAGTGTTTCATTCCTTACCATGCAAGTAATATTCACTATACTTCTGAATTATCTAAGTTAATTGATGCATTTTAATTAACATGGAAGGCATAGGCAAGCTGCCTGGAGCCTAGGACCTAATTCTCAGTGATGCATGCTCCTTTCCTCTTTCAAAGAGTCTTTATCCATTTATCTGCACTTTTTTCATTTTGTGGGACATAGTCAAAGTACACCTGTCTCCATCTCCAAATTACCTACAACCTGGCGGTTAAGATAGTATTTGGAGAATGAAATGGATGGATTTGAATTCTCTCCTATACATGAGGGAACTGAACACAATTCTGTAGTCCTTAGGCCATGGTTCAACAAAATGGTAAACCCAGTTTTAGGATGCCTAGCATTTAATTAAAAATGCATCCACACAATGTGCTGAATAAAGTAACTCTGCTGGTAAAAGGTGTTCAGAAAATGCTGAAAGGGTAACCTCTCCATGCAGGTACCCCATACCCTCGGCAACTATTCTGCCTGCTAAATTCTTGGATAAAGAGTTGGGCCCCTCTCTTTCCAGCTCTGGCTTTAAAGGTGTAATCTGGGCCTACTGTCCGGAGAGGGTTCTACACCGTGAACTCGCAGCAGAGAGGCAGCCTGGCAGCCCAACGTTTTATGCCCCAGAGCAGTATGGATTTTAATGAATAACCTGTCTCAAGCATTTTTCCACTCAACATACTGCCCTGAAGGAGCTTCCGGCTCAATGTGATGACTTTTTAAAGTATGTCTTAAGGTTTCAGCACTCCTTACCCACTGAGGAGGCTGGACAGCTAAGTTACGAATGCCTTTTTGAAGCCCTGATGCTTAAGCTTAAATGTGAAGTATCACACGGCTTAGCATGGTAGTGTTCGAGTCCTCTTTGGGAACTTCATTTGGTTTTACCTCAATTCCTCTCCACTTCTCTCCCTCCAAAGTGAAGAACTGCAATAGCAGCCCTACGTTTATCTTTCAAGGTGTTCTAAGGGGATCTGGTATGGAGAAAAAATACCGATCTCAAAAAAACAAAACAAATACACCCTTTAAAATACAAAGCCATTTTAGATATACAAATAAAACTGTGATGTGCTCAAATAGTACCAAAGCAGTACTATCTTCATATAGATTTCAAACTCTTGGAATTCTGATGTTACTTAGAGGATTCTGGTTATATCAATGACAATAATCCTAGACACCTAAAGAAAGCTCAGTTGCCCGAAATCTGCACTCACTGTTGGATCTGACAAATACTTAATATTGATGCCCAAGTCAATTATCAGTCATTTCAGCAAAAGACAGTAAAATATTCTACAATTAAGCATAAAAGAGCTTATTTTTAAAATGAAGTAAAAAAACCCCAAAACAACAACAAAAAAAAAAACCCAAACAAAACTACATACATAGAAAGATTTTTCAGCTGAAGCAAAGTTAGATACAGTTTTATTTTGGAAAGCATAAAATCATGTTAAAAGTAAGTTACCGTCTTTCCGTTCAGGTTGCTTCAAGTTATTTAATCTCCCTGCGCAGTGAGGAAATGCGAACATCATAGGTAGCTGACACAGCAGTACCAAAAGCGCAAACATGGCGTGGTTATCTGTCAGACAGAAACTCATGTGAGTTAAAAAAAAAAAAAAAAGCGCAATCTTCTGAAGAGTCGGTGACGAACCTCGAATGAATCCCATGAATGAAGTCACCTAACGCAAGCACCTACACGCAGCTGAGGCCGATGGATCCCTAGCAGAACAGCACCGACCCGAACCGGTCCTGCGTGTCCCCGGTGGTTTCGTTGTGCAAGCGGCGCGGGTGGCGGCGGGCCGCTCTCCCCGCAGCGCCCCGGGCTCTCGCCTCCCGGGAGGCGGCTGGGCAGCGCAGCAGCCCGGGCAGCCGGCGAGTGACCGGGCAGGGCCGAGGCAGGAGGCGCTGCGGGTGGGCCCTGAAACTTCAGCTGGCGACGGTTGCGCTGCCGGAGCAGCCGCGGCGGGTTAGAGGAGCTACCCGACGTAACCAGACGTACAGAAACCATTTTGTCGGGAGAAAGCCGCTGCCGCCCTCCTCACGCCCAGCGCCGCGGAGGAGAGTCTGCGCTCTCCCACCTAGGATGGCTGTAGGAAGCACGAATGAAGTAAGACCTGAATTCTTCCCAGAGACGCCCAACACCGAGAAGAAAGCGATCGCCGCCTGAAGCGGNGGGCCTGGGCTTCGTTTCCAGAAACCTGGCCGTCTCCTCAGCTCGCCCCCGGCATCCCTCTGTGGACAAGGTAGCGGACCTTTCGTCTTCTGTGAGCGCCCTTTACTGTTAAAGCTGACTTTTTTTCCCCTGGGTTAGTCATGATGTGAAAACCCGGGTTGGCCTTTTACTCCCCAAAACTAAAGCCCTTGGTCTAATGCACGGTGCCCGCTGAGCAGGAGCTGGGGGGGG